>JANHFX010003972.1:26074-85553 GCA_027560015.1 Chloroceryle amazona
TCCAACCCCCCCCCCCCCCCCCAAAAAGAAAGCAAAAACCCAAACCAAAAAACCTCATCCCTTGCCTCCTTTTTGTCTCCTTTATTCCGCTCTTTCAGTGGGGAAAAGGATGAGGGTCAGGATTTAAAATACTGATAGGCCAACAAAATATTTGAAAAGAAGCAGGCTGCCAGAAAACTTTTTAACATTTTAGGGATTTTAACCAAAAGTGGGTTTGGTTTTCTTTTTCCACCCCACTTGACGTCATCCCAAGCAGCTACAATATGCATTTATATATTTTTTAAGTGAGCTCTTTTGTTAGGCCCAGTTTCCTTCAAAAATGTTTTACTGGAACTCCAAGTGCTCTATACGAAAACACGTAATCAGGAGTGCAGTATGAAATTGTCCTTTCTCCAGAGGGTTGGTCTTGCCCTAAGTGGTACTACTGCAATCCTGTCAGACTGGCAACGGAAAAATGCTTTTAAACAGCTATTTTAAACAACAGTACTGGGAGACACCAAGGGGTTTCCCAGGTGTAGAGCCTGAAACAAGTAGCAGTGAGAGGAAGCTGTTTAACAGACTGAGCAAAACCACTGCATCAGTGAGATCTGCTTCCAGCATGCTCTGGCTGCCTGCGCACAACAAGGCCTTAAAGAGGGTTACAGCGAACCTGTGCTTAACAATTGCAGGTACCAATTGCCAGGGACTATTCTTCTCCCGTACACTGTAAACGACTGAACTGTGAAGCCACGTATTTTCTCACAGCACCCAGTTGTCCTGTGAAATGAACAGTGAGCAACTATCATTGAAAGGTTTTTTTTTAATGATTCATAAGAGATGTGAGACTTTGCTATTACCAAGTGTTGAACAGCCCATTACAGTATTTGCCTAAAAATCCGTGTTTTGCATGCAAAATTCTGAATCATCTTTTTTATTCCAAAACTACCAATCTAAATCTTCCCCCTTCTTTCAATTTCCTCAGGAACAAGAGGTTGGAAAGAGAATGGTGGGTTAGCAAGCTACCATTTCAATACAAAACAATTATCTTCCTCACTGTTTTACCTGGTAACCTCTTATCACTCCAACAATACTTAACAAGAACACTTTGCTTTAGTGATTGTCATACAGCTAACTTTTGCCACTCACCAGGAGTACATTATTATTGATGCTCCTGTTTTACAGTCAAAGGACACCACCCTTCATACACCTAGGTTGGACACCTAATAAGCACCTTGATGCCCCTGTCTTGTGAGGACTTTTCTCTACTTTTTTCCCTGTTTACTAAAAGAAAACATCAGCATGGAGCTCAATAGGGAACATAGTCCAGAAAAGACAGTTGGGGGATTAAGAACAGAGATCAAAAACAGGCATAGTCTTGACATTAGGCATCATTCCAGCTATTCTGCCTTTGATATTTCATGCTTAAGATCAGACCTCTACATTATTAATCAAAAAAAAAAATTTATTCAAGTGCTCTGCTATAATTTTTTCTTTCCAATCTTCTACTACAGAAGGCACATATTGGACAAATCTCACACATTCAATTAATAAACTAACCTCAGGCTTGCGGAAAAAAAACAAACACACACCAAGTCTGATTTTCCTTTCAAGTATGTAACTAAGGTCAGAATCTGCTCCTGGGCAACCATGTCAAAAAAAATCACTTGGGAAAGGCCTGTGTATTGAAAAGCCTCTAACTCAAGTCCACACACTCTAAAGAGCTAAAGCACAAAGGTATTTCATAGGAGAGTTGTATAACTTTCTGAAGAATTGCATTACCTTAAAGATGTTGAAAGCCAAGAACTTAGAAAGCAAGGTAACAAATAACCCACAAGACTCAAACCAACATATACATAATATATATGCCTATAAAACACAAGTACTTAAAAATTCACCCAACTCATAGACCTTTTCCAGCTAAAGTAACACCTTCTCATGGCAATAAAACCAATACTTCTTCCCAAATTCAGTTGCACTTTTCCATATTGCAGGTTTGGCTAATGATGTCTTCACTTCTAGAAATACAGTGATAGCTTAAAGATGTCACATAAAATGAGTATACTTCAAGACATGCATGAAAAACTGTACAAGACAAATTACATTACATTCAGCTTCATGCAAATCAAGTGTTACCATTAATCACCTCATATGAGGTCAGATAAGATACGCCATGTACACTATTAGAATAGCTAATTTTTGAACCTGCTGTGATATCTTTAACCATTAAGGGTGACTTTCATTTCAACTACTTTCAACAACCTATAAGCAAAGTGCCTAAGCACATCTTGCCTTTCAGGTACTCTTTATAGTGAAAAGGAAAAATAATACATATGGGGAATTATTCATCTTATCAATCTTAGACACTTATTTTAGGATGGGATGAGTCACTCTCTAGATACATCTCTCTCTCTTTGCTGAGGGATGGAGCCTGAACAACAGAGTTAATTCAGTTATTTATGATTTAAAAATCTAAAGGGAGCTGACATGATCAAAGCCTTTGTCAAAAGACCATACAGAAAGCAGACCTGATGGCAGGGATGGCAGCCTGTCAGGTACTATTTCTAAAGAGGTCAGATGTCTTGATCACACTGAGAGGGGATTTTTCAGGAAAAAAAAATAAAATTAAAAAGTCACCATCTGCATAGCAGCTGTTA
Organism: Chloroceryle amazona; assembly: GCA_027560015.1. NCBI lineage: Eukaryota > Metazoa > Chordata > Aves > Coraciiformes > Cerylidae > Chloroceryle > Chloroceryle amazona. The sequence continues at coordinate 28,708 of JANHFX010003972.1, forward strand.
CCTCATTTTAATTATTCATGGACAGCCACTTGCACTGGGCAGAAAGATGATGGTGTGGGCAGAGATAAGTGAGGACAACATTTAGGGAATTATTTTGGTCCGACCTCATGGCCTGTGTACTTGAGATCTGAGGAGATGCAAGTTATTTAACTTGTGGCTAATAGTTCACATTAAACTGCAGACTAACAGATACCAATACTTCAGATTAATTTACCAAACCACAAGGCAGTACTATCACTAATTAGAGGAAGCATTACCCAAGAAGCTGTTATCCTGAGACGAGATCATATACTAATAACCCAAAAAGTGAGAGTTCAGATAACAGAATTGATATATTTACTTTTAAAGGCCTTTCCTAAGAGCCAATATTCATCATAGTCAAGGCTCCAGCTGCCCAATCATTTATATTTTCCTGTGAATCATGGCTAGGTAAGCTTGCTCAAGGTAATGCAATCAAGTGGTTTTTTTAAGGAGGTAACAATAAGCAATCAGCACTATAACAAATAAGCAGTATTTCTATACTCCAAGAAATATTGTAAGCAATGATGGAAAACAAGTTCGCATTAGAAAGATTATAAATCCTAGTTTTAACAAGGTACAAGCTTATAACTTTTCTGTATTTAGATTAGAAATCACTTATGTGGAGAAACTCTGCATATGCAAAGCCATGTAAGGAAAACACAACACCCAGGAGTGGGGTAAAGTTTTGATAGGTGAAGAAACATAACAGGCCTCAGTTTCAAGGTCTGGGTTTCAATACCACAGCATTTTCACTGACATTAAACAAAAAAACCTCCAGTATTTAGGTAGTGTTAGAGAAGAAGAATAAAATTATTCCTGCCCACTTTTATCATACACTTATTCCTTCCCTCCTAATTACTCAATTTCTCACCTGCCTTCAGAAGAGAATTTTTCGAATTTGTTTTCTTTGGTTGAGGATAAATAACAACACCCTCACACCCTGCAGAGAAGCAGTCACAAGATGTCCGCCAGAAGAGCAGCTGCACCAGTAGTTCAGAGGAATCAAGCAATCAGCCTCTAGAAGTGCATTTTTGCAGATAGCCTTGAAGCCAACAAAAGACAAGACCACCAGTAGCTGTGTTTTCTCCCAGCACTCACCAGTTTCAGGTTGACAGAAGCAAAGCAAGCTTGCTCTCCAGCGAGAGCCACCTCTCTCAGCAGAACCTGAAGAGCCACTGAACGTGGCTGTATAAGCACTAAGCCTTCCAGCACCACCAGCTTTTTTGCATCTTTGCTGCTTCTACCACCCAGGCCTCAGGTGGTGTGAATTGGCTTTTTTAGCTGGAGGGAGGGGAGGGGGAGGCTGATTCTCCTTCACCCATCCAGGCCCCTGCACTGAGGGGCAGCAGGTGTGAGGCAGCAGCACAGGTGGTTTTTCCCGCCTCATCCGGTGCTTGGGAGGCGGGAAAATCTCTCCTCTCAGGCCTTCACCCTCGGGCTGCCCCAGCAGTTACCCACCTGAGGCAGCACTTCAAGACTATGCAATATCTGCTGGATGGGCAGCTTTTTTGTTTGTTTGTTTCTCTTGTCCTTGGAAAACCAGGGGTTTGAGGATTTTTTTATTTTTTTTCCTTTTCTTCTACAAAATGCTGCAAGAAATCTTGATTGAACGCAGTGAGGGGTCCAGCCAGTTTTGTCTCTGAACTGTGCGCAGTGCACTGCTGCAGAAAGAGCAACCATAATACCCACCATGTCATGGCAGCGAGGCTTTTAGAAAGCTCATTTTCCTCCAGTGACTTCTTTTATGTGCTGAATGCAGGATTTAACTTTTGCCACTGTGGGAACTCAGATAAAGGCTCCAGGGCTCCAGCATTTCATCAACTAGAAGTAGACAGGTGCCTTTATGGGTAATAAAGGCACAATTAAGGTTACGACACTAAAATGCATGTATTATAAAAGGCATAGCTTCAGTGCTTTAACACCCTTCATATTACACCTATATAATCAACCAAAATACAGTATTTTAGTAAAAAGAACTTAAGTTTGTTTAGGACGTTTTTATCACAATTCAGCGCCTCCTGCATTGGAAACCCACAAATGAAATGATGCGTGCAGATTGTTGAGGTCCCTTTGTTTTCCAAAGATGTGGATGTAGAAATACAACAAAATCTTTTTCCATCTGAGATCTTTGTGGGAACACAGTGTAAGGTAAATAGAAGGTGAGGACCAATGCTGCTTTGAACTAACCACAAACAGGCTAAGCATCCATGAAGGAATTTAACACTGAGGCAGGGATGAAAGTAGCTTCCTCCTGTAAGACATAGGCTGTTTGGATCTTTTCCCCCTTTTTTTTTTTTACTCTCTGCATAAGTCTAATATTTACAAAATCAAGTAAGAACTTAACACAACGTTTATTTTTATCCCTGAAGTAGTATCAGCAGCAGTCTTTGATTACAACACTGGACTAAAGTGTGCTTTCTACTCTCACTGTCAGTATTGCTCTTCAGCCAAGAGCTGAAAGTTTTGTGTCTTGAATAGTTTTCAGAATAACTGCCTTGTGTTTCTAGAAGCAACAAGCACTTCTCCATTAGCTTGAGTGACAAGAGGAGGGACTATGCCATAGCTAGGGCTAGCTGGCATAGGATAGCCATGGAAGCTGGCTGAATTCCAGCTCCCATTCTGTCCCTCAGGTTGGTGGTTGACACTTCACAGCAAATACCATCTTGCTTGACAGCAAAAGAAACAGCTCTTTTTATTAATTCCTGCCCTCTAGGATGGCATCTGCCAGCTGGTACTAAAGGAGGCCAAACTTGATCTCTGCAAATACCAAAGCTTCAATTTTAGGCACTTGGTGTTCAAAAACTCATCTGCTCCATGTCTTAACAACGTGTTTTTTTCCTGCTCCTCAGTCCAGTGTTTTCCAAAGGATGCACTCCTCCCAGATGATGTCCTTTCTCACTATTTAGAAGATGTCTTGGAACAAAGAACATGTCTTGCTAAAGGTGTGGGGACTACAGAGATTGCAGATAGATCTTAACTTATATATAGCCCCAAGTACTGAAGGGTAATCATCTCTACACAACTATATTATAAGAAAATGCCTGCACTCACTCGTAACAGTCTACTCATTGCAGTCAATGCTGAGAGTCAGTTTAGGAAGAAGCTGTGGATATGTGAAGAAATTTACTCTCCCCGCCACCCCATTTTTCCTGAACAAACAGCCTGACATGCAGTGTCAGAAATATGTTACATGAGCTAAGGTTTTCCAGTTTTTCTTTTCAATAAAATGGCATAGGTGTTTTTTGCATTTCTGAGGATGAAGGTGAACTATGATGGATTTCTTTTTCTTTGGATGAACTGCAGACAAGCACCTTAAGAAATTATGCTGGGATCTATTTTCTGTTACAGGTTCTCAAGTGTATAACAATTTTAATCTACAAAATAAATACTACTCAATTTTTGTTGAATCTTGATGGCATTTGCTGGAAAAGAACCGAACAGCAACATTATCTCAGAGAAGACTAGTTCATTTTAACAAAATGTTAATTGTTCAAGTTCAAATGCAAAAACTGCTGTTGAATTTTCAAACCTTACAGTTCTACATTTTCAGTATCAAACACCTGCCATAAGAAATTACATTCTACTATACTGGTGACAAAGATTTTCAACTTTTTCTTAGATACTAATTCTGGTCTTCTTTTGCCTAATGAATTTTCACATCTTTAAAATTAGTGTTAAACAAGGTTCATTGTCCTAAAGAAAAAGTTTAAGTATGGTGCATTTCATAAACTGAATGTTTTCATTTAAGGTGTATCTTTATTAATGTAATATGGTTTTAATTTATTAAATTTGTGCATTTTCAGTTTATGTCATATTGTTTAGCAGAAAAATAAAGTAACTAATAACAACTCATCTAGATAGCCTAAATACAGTCTATCTGTTTCATACATTACCTGTTCACCATAATGCTTTTCACTACAATATAAAATACACTAGAAATACTGAAATTATTATCAGGGAATATTACATACATGTGTCAGTACTGACAATGTTTCCCTGATTAAAAATAGTAGCGATAGTAAATAATCTTTAATTCAGTTTCTTATACATGCTCTACTTTGCAAGAGGAATATGAATTAAACTGAAAATTCTTCTAATGTTGTCCAAATGTTTTTTCTTAATAGACACCGAATATATTTGTGTAATCACAATGCATTAAAAATAGTGAACTGCTGCCAGATAATCTGGTCGGTTATTTCAAACAGGAGTGGGTGCCTGACAGTGGGCCATCTTCCAGAACAAAACAGACCGTGTTCCTTCTCTTGAGGTGTCTCTAATGTAAATCACTTCAGCTTTTAAGTTGGCACTTATCACCATAACTTTGGAAATAATCCCTATGAATGAATATAAAGCCAAACCACAATACAAATGATGCAAAGCCCTTCTTCAGACATTTCGAAAATGTAAAAAATATCTTGACTTTTTTATCTATCATTAAACTGGTAAGATTCAGTGGATTGGGTATTGTATTTTTAATAAATGAACTACTCAAATTATCTTATACTGAGAACAGCTGGGCTTGCTCTTTTCTTTCCTTTTATGCTTTTCTTAAGACCATTGGCAAGAACAATCTGTGGGTTCTTGGACTGAGTAGCTGACCCAGGTTGAATTACTGGTGCAGTACAATTGCACAGTTCGTCTCTGTAGTCCGAGCTCCCTGCAGCACTTGCAGAATCTTGCATATGTGTTGATGTTGTAGTTATAAATGCTTGCAGATGGGCACTTTCCGTCACACGAAACAATGTTCACCTGGTAACAAACATGAATAATCATCGAATTGAATCAACTAGGAAATAAAGTTAGGAATTCTCAAGAAAAGTCTAAAGACATTAGGCACCTAAATCCAATGGCAAAGCAATGAAAAATCTAGAGGCACTTCCTCTAGCCTCTTATGAAATCCCTCTTTGCACAAGTAATAAACTCTGAAGTATGCTGCTCAGACAGGTCTCAATATTTATCCAACTGAGATTAATTGTGACTGTGCTGTCAATATCAGTAACAATAGGTTTTGACTATTAACAGACACAAACAGTTTCAGTTTTTAATTTTAAAATATTCCTAACAACCTTTTCTTGAACATAGCACTAAATGTTCTGTCCACAATGCCCTGCATATTTATGTCAGTGAGACACTGAGGCAGTGTTGCTATACTGCCATCACTAAGGAATAATAAAAGAATCGATCTTTTGGAAAGCCAAGGGGAATTATTATCAATGATACCAAAACTGTGATACAGATTGTAACAGAAACAGTCATATAAGCTGATGATTTTTTTCACATTTAATAGTCAGGATTTACATTTCCTTTCAATGAGACACTGAGACTAAATTTCCTGGCTTCTCAGCAGTTTACAAAACATACTCTCATAGCCATTGTAGAGGTTACAGCTGTTTCCCTATACTCTTTTCTTACAGCTTTTCCAGGCATTCTTATGCATCTCACACAAGACATCCATCTGCACCCTTGCTACTGCTCACGCTACCTTACTGCCCAGTAGGACATGGTTGGTGTCCTCCTACAGTAGACATGCAGACAGTACCTAGTTCTTCCTACATGTTTCACAGTACGCTCATGCTGCTGCCTAAAAAACAACCACCTTCAGCAACCACGACTCCTTTCTTCGCGAAACCAGCATTTAAATACTTTCCCTAGACAGATGGGAAATCAAACACATCTGCAGACATTTTAACTGTACTGTATCACTGGCAGGATTCAGTTATATATAAAATAGTTTGCATATAATAATTGCATTATAGGGTGAACTGAGACTTGGATTTGCACTAAATCAGCATGTGTCTAAATGCACACAAAAGCTAAGTCACATTCCTCTTTTTCTTGTTATTTAAGAGGACTGCTGAGAATGTAGGGAAAAGTTTAAACAGCTCTATGCAACACAGAAACCTCTTCAGACAATAGCCTTATGAAATTTGTATTGCTTTTTTATTACCCCCTTGATTTCTCCCTCCTATTAAAAGAAATTGTGATAGTTATTTACTTACTGGTGTGTTACTCCTGCAGTCATTCTTGCGTATAGTCATCCTAACAGTCACCTTTTTACAGAATTTTCCATCTTCCTTACCTGAAAAATGGGCATTGATTGAGAAATATCAGCTCACAGTTCTAATCATTTCTTGGACACAAACATTCATGAACATTTTATGGAGCCAAGAAACAAAAAGAAGAAAATACCAAATACCTCACTGCACATAGAAAACTTCAGCAAAGTGACATTAGCTATAAATTGTATCACTTTTAAAACTATTTCATGCATTGTCTCCTTATACCTTTGCTAACAATTATAAATGGTTCATTTTTCAGTCCAAAGCATTTTAAGAATAAGTGCACTGTCTTTCAGAAAAAGTCTTGTAAAACTGATCAACCACTCCTGTGAGAAGGCTTGTTAATAATGCATAAAATGAATTTTCTGTGAAATAACTGTAACAAACTAATAGCACAATTGCATTCCAATGGTATAATGGAAGTTTAAAATGAACACTTAACGCCAGAACCTGATAAAGAACAGGGCTTCAGGGGGTTTGACGTTTCTATATGTTTTCATTAAATAAGATAAAGAACACCACTGAACAAGTTAAATTTTTTTATTTGCATTTTCAGAAGCATGATTTCTACAATTCTTCCCATAGGAGTAGGTACAAAGTATACCGAGAACAAAAAAAGATAAAGAGACATCATTAAATGATATGAGGTAAACTTAAGAAGAGAATCCTGAACATTTGAAGAAAAGCAAAGAAGTTCAGTATAAAGTTCAGCTGTTAGAAATCAGAAAGCACAGTATCTTCTTACGATGATCCTCTCTGTGCTGAAGAAACCACATCACATTGCAGATCTGCAAGAGAAATGAAAGGCCCATTCCATTACAACAGCTTCCACGGTTTGACAGCACATTTTACACACCATGATACAGTCCCACATGACTGTCCTCTTAAAGAGGTGCATTTTCTTTCAGCCAGGAAACCCAGAGATGTACACAAAAGGTGAACACTCTTAGCTCCAGAAAAGCAAGGGCAATGAAAGACTCTTTGGTTTGACCAATACCCAATACTGGACTGTGACAGATTTATTACATCTTTGTGTGCAATGTCCAGTTGCCTGCTCTAATTAGGTAATACCGTTTCTCAAAGAGAAGCATTCTTTGTGTGTTTTTATGGTTGGTTTGGTTTATTTTTTTTTTTGGTTGGTTTGGGAGTTTTTTGTTTGTTTGTTGATTCATTTTAAACATAAAATCCTGCTACTGTTTCTAGACATAACAAAGGTTTCCAGACTATGAAGGAGAGAATAGCAAAGAATCTTTTTGGAAGCAAATAAAAATATACATTCAGAAATAGCTGCTTACTGCTCAACTATCACTGAATTATATTTGCTTAAGGAAAAAGCAAACTGAGAAATGAAGAAAAAAGTTAAATTGTTGAAATTGTTTTTGAAAATAAACTCACCAGCATTTCATGTTTCTGACAGTCCTATTCATGTTCTTTCTTCTTTTACACGATGCATGGTGCATAGCATAGGGAATTCAGTGCAGCTACGGTTATGACTTCATCCAGGCTATAGTGAAAGTACATCACATCTCAAAGAAATAAATACATAATGCATTTCCATGCATGTACATTAAAGTCCAGTGGCTTTTAATACACTCTACAACATAATATACTTTTCCATGAACCATCTTATAAAACATGTGAGCACCTTATATACGTTGTGCTATAATGAGCTTCTTTCCCACAGTCCGTATAGATGAAAATCCTTGCTTGGATTTTGGGATGACTCACAACACTGTTGTCATTTAAAGTGATGTCAATATTAAAGGGTAGTACAGAACTCAGTACTCCTAGTGTCCTGTGTGTAATTTAATGACAGATGGATCACTTAGTAATGTACAAAATTACAGTCAACATAACTTCTCTTACAGAAATATAGACTGGTTTTCATAAAATAAATGCTAATTCATACCATGTTACAATCCAAAAAATTGCATGCTCTATCAAAAAGAACAAAGATAATCTCCCATTTCCGTGGAGTAAAATCAGGCTTGTTATTTTCAATATACTGTCCTAATTAAGGATAGGGGAAAAAAATGACCTGCTTCTACTGTACATGCCACTGGAAGCCAAACTATACGATACATCATCTGCAAAAATGTTGTTTATTTAGTAAGCTTTAACAAGCAAAGCCATTAGTCTCTATGTTCTACAGCACTATAAACAAAACGGAATTAGCTTGGTTCTAAGCAGAGCAGTTTTACATATGCAGCAGGCTAGACCCTATGCAAGTACTTACTACCAACAGTACATTGTTGGCTAACAACAATGCACCGCCCACACAGTGCAAAAGGAAAAACAAACCCAAACCAAAATGTGAGCCACTCTGAACCATGAGCAGTTCTACTACACTGCAGCTTTTGGCATAATTGGGTAACACGAGGTCTGATGCTCCTATCGGGGAGTACATTGTTGGAAATCAACAATGATGCTGTTTGGGTTGGTCCTACTTATTTCCAGGAAAATGTACCTGTTTTACAGCTAGCATAGGCTGTAGGAGTGACTGGGCTAACAGTGAATGGGAGGAGCATTGACACTGTAGAACCTGGTAAGAATATTATATATTGAACAGAGTACACATTACAGAAGATTCCCTATGAGTATGAAACATTTTGGAGTTACTAGATTTCAGCATGGGGAGGGGAGTCAACCTTAAAATGTTTACAGATAATAGAATCACAGAATGGCTGAGGTTGGAAGGGGCATCTGGAGTTCATCTGGTCATACCTCCCTGATCAAGGTGGGATTGCTGTGCCAGCAGGACCATCTCCAGGTAGTACTTGCATTAAGCCTACTGTGAAAACCAGGAATAATCTAATCTGCATTGGTATAACTAAGAGAACCTTCTATCCCAAATTTAAGTTGTCCTTTGGGGCTACAAGAAATAAATAAACTTTCCTCTAAGCAGTGTTTTCAAAAACTCTCTAAATTTTGACAGAACTCCTGAATTTTCATATAACAATTAAAACTGAAAGCAAAAATCACAACAGTTTCTTACTGTAAAGTACTTAAAACTTAACCCTTCTCATAAAACATCTCACACAATCACAACTGACTAACAGCCCTCATGACAAATTTGGTAGGAGTCAGAACGAACTACATGATTCACAGAGGTAGGATGTTGTCTATAAACAGATGTGAAATCAAAATTGCACGGATCTACTTGTAATTGCATCTCAGAAGTCACTGGATTTTCCAGGTGTTTAATTTGCTTTGGGATGTATGCCCCAGATTAATAACTCACTTCTGTCTTTATTTAACAGTGTTATTATGATCTTGCTAGATCTTCTGCCTTGCTGAAAGGCAGCTTAATGGATCTATAGCAGTCTTAATAAATTATTTGTTCAGAAGCTGGCTTTATATGGCTGCTAAGCCATGGAAGGTTAATGTCAGATAACCAAAACCTAATCTCCAAAAGCCTATGGAGAATCAGGTACAGAACTAGGACAAGTGCGGGGGGATGATTAAAAAAAAAAAAAAAAGAGATATTACTATTCCCTTACAGTGATCAGGAGCAGGAAAAAGGTAAATAAATGTTGCACAGTTTTAATAACCTTTGTAATACAAAACGTAATACAAAACAAATAACACCAAGAGATACCTTCCAGTTGGCAATATACGTATCCCACTGCAGTCGCTGTCACATTGTACCATACCTGGTAGCATTACTTGTACAATCCAGTGACATCCAGGAGGAAATACCTACACTTTACCCCAGCTCTCACCCCCACTTTATCTCCCACTCACTTTAGCTTTGAGGACACTATTCCAGCCATTTATGCAAGTGAAGTGATATTTTTGCACCTTTTAAAAGATAATATGATATTGCCCTGCATAAAAATCTCCTTTTCAACTTCAAGTATTTGATGCTTAAGTTCTTCAGGTCAGGTTTCTGCCTTTGACTATGTTCTTCATGAAATCGGCCAAAATATTTCAGCTATATACCAGTTTGTTAAGAAAACCACTTTTTTTTTTTTTAAATCTTAAAAGTGAGCATATTTGGAACCTATTCTGTAGAGAATTTTAATTTTTTCCAGAGAACCATTGTTAGCTCTCATATATGCCAAAATATATCTTGGTAATCAAGTAAAGGAGGATTTTCTTATTGCAAGTTCTTTTAGAAGATACTGCCAGAAAGCTTCTGAACTATGTCTATTAATAGAATCTAAAACTATGTTTTAGAATCTAAAACAATCAGTTAATTATTTACAGCATTAACTTACAAACTGCACAGATCAGTCTTCATTTTTACCAACTATGAAGATATGAGTGTAGATGAAGCATGTTTTAAGGTGCCTTACAAAACATAGTAATTTTTACTATACAAAATGCAGTGACTAGTATTTTAAGGAGTTTGAGAACTACAAAATCCTCAGGGCAGAAATTATAGTGACTTGGCCAGTCACAATCACCATCAGTGGAGTAAAGCCTTCAATACTCAACTGTTTTCTTCTGACTTAACTCCACTAGATTCACTGGTATTCACATGAGTAAAACTGGGAAAAGCACAACCCTTGAGATCAGTGAATCAAACTTTCATGCAGGGAAGAATCAACCTTATTTCTAACGTAACAACAAATTAGACTTGAGAGGCGAGAAGTGTCATTAATCACTTACATGTTTTGCAGCATCCTTCTAAGAAGGGCACAACATAGCCTCCAACCTGACCAAGAGAGAAATCATGAGTCAAAAAATTTCACTTTTTTCAAACATTCATTCCCATGTATCTCCACTATTAGAAGTATCTTCCAGATAAAGTTCTGCAACATTATACAGGAAAATGTAGCACTGGTGAATGGGTGAAGGTTTGGCTGGAAATGCTCTAACTTGACCATTTTAGCACAAGCAATTACTAAGCAGTCGTCACTGAATGCCACTACACCTCACCAGCTATCAAAATGCTGTATATGGAAACAGAATGACTCTGTTAGAGTCTGTGTTAGTCTCCAACATGTGTTACTGACTTGTAAAGCCATATTAACCATCACAGAAAACTGACTCTGAATTCAAAGCAGGAAGGAATCTCATCTACATGAAAAGCCACCTAGTCCCCACAGCGGAGATTCATGGCTGCCTTCAGTGCTACAGCATGAAGCACTCAGAGTGCTGTGAGAAGAATAGCTGCAGCTTTGAAGAAAGCTCTCAGGATTACACTGAAAGAGTTCATTTTTTGATGTCCACCTCAGTAGCTCAAGCCATGATGATCTATCCCTCTGGCTTAACTTTTCTAGTTTGCCTAGAACAGCAAAAAGCCTTTCACCAGCTATGTGACTGAAACACTTTTTGAAGAGCAAATCTGTCGTTATAAGTGAGAAAGACTTACAGCCACTTAGTCCCTTGAGCACTCATTAAAGAAAGCATCCTCCCAACCACATGTGAATGTGGAATTACAGAGAGCAATACATTTCCTGGCACTCAGATTAGTACCATTTTGCAAATTCAAATAAATCTTTTACTTCTGTTGCAGAACTAGTGCAAAAACCTTATGTCTCACTGTTGAAAAGATTTTCTTGATATTCATAAAATCTTTAATGTTTTTGACCATTGTGATGAATCAAATTGCTATACATGGAATATCAGTTAAAAAGGAGAAATCCAGTCCAGAAAAGCATCCAAGTTCAGATAGCTATATGAAGACTAGTTCAATTTTACAAGCCTCTATGAAAAAAAAAACAAAACAAAAAAAACCCAAAAAACTCTGAGAAGAACAGGTCATCCCCAGATGTGTAACTGGGCAGTGTGGTGGAACACTGTATGGGTACAGTTCGAGCTTTTCACCTTCAGATGTCTGGGGAAAACTGCAGGCATGCAAGAACTTGTAATTTCTCCCTTCTTGAGGTAAACCCATTTGTTGCCAGTGTTAATCTTTTGAAGCAAACATAAATCAGCTGGAATGCAAACAATGTATTGAATACTGACCTTCACACATTCGGTTTCATTAAAGGGTGGGCAGCCAACTGAAGAGGAAACTAGAACTGGTCCTACTGCTGTGTTAGTGCACTCATATCTGATACAGTTTGAAATCCAAACAGTGCCAGGCTGTTAAAAATTGTAAAACAGAAACTCTACTCAGCAACTGAGCAAAAACAGTTTTACAAGTTACAATGTGATCTCGTATGAATCAGAAGTAATACAGCAAATATAATTTAGATGTGCATTTAAGTTCTGTTTAAGTACAGAACTTAGATGTACACTAAATAAATAATGTTAAGCAAGTTCTGAAAATAGTCAAGTTGACAGTAATTCTCTGATATATCAAAATCCCTCAATCTTTGTAGATAGCTATATGATAAACTCTCCAAGTAATTAATGTCTATATGCAAAGATATTCCTAGTATTTGATCAAATAATCTCTTTGCATTTTTTTTGGCAGTCTGTACAGTATCTCTTCCTTACCAAAACACTTCTAACTAGTTAAGACATGTATAAACTTACCTTAAAACTGGAAACTGTGCCATTTCTAAAAGTGTGGAGACAAGACAAGTTCTTACAGGTACCACAGCAAGTTGTTAAGTCTTTTGGAGGCTGATAGACTTGGTTCTGCCAAAATCAAATAAATTATTCTTTGTGGGAAAACATCTTGCAGCTTAATATTTTAGAACTGTAATGGGCCTATTTTTTTCAGGTACCTGATTTTAAAGATGGGTTTTAGATAACTTTCAAAGCCACATAGCTTACATTTGCACACACTGTACGTTTATGAAGCTTTTATAAAACACCTTTGATCTTAATTGAATTAAACGGGGAGAAGTTCCAACTGAGAGAATGAACTGGTCTTTCTACCATTTTCAAATATAAGCTTACTTCTAGAACCACTGAAATGTTGACTTTTTACACATTAGACATCAAGTAAATACATTATTAGAAAAAGTAATCTGTATTAATATTCCTGTGATAATGTATACTACTTTGAAAATGACAAGGCATCATTTGCTTATTTTATAAAGCTGGTTTCATCACACTTAGATTTCTTCTTCTATTTATAATTTTCTCTTCTCAATTCTTATTGAGCTAACATCTGCCAGGAATTTATACTAGTTTTGCACACAATGCAGCAAAAGTTATAGAGAGATGCATGGTAGCAGTATGCTATATACATTAGTTTGCATAAGGTTTCCATGGAGGAGAAAACAGTGAAGGGAATGAGACTTCTAAACTTGCATCAGAAGTACAGTAAAACATTATTAGAGATGTCATAGTTAATTCTTTCCATCTTGTTCCTATGACTGTAATCTACACAACAAACCCTAATGAAGTGTAATTAAGACTATCAGTCACAATATACATATCTAAAAAGATGTTTCTTACAGCTTTGCATTTGACAGCACAGTCTATTGAAGATGTGTTTATTTGGTAGTATTTAGTGGAGGGATCCACCACATTTGTACAGTAAGAAATATGGCAAATGCCATCTGCGCTGTGTTCCACGATTGTCTGTCCAGGAAGCAGCACACCTCTCTCATTGCTCAAGCAAACTTTGTCCCTCACTACAAGAAAATGCAAAAAATAAAAAGCATGCTCAGGACAATCAGCTTTGTATCAAAACACTGTTACAAAATGTTTCAAACAGGAAAACAGGAAAGGAAAAGCTATTCTAAGAATTTTGGGTCACATTTGCAAATATAAACTGTTAACAGCAGCCTAATGCTTCAGTACAATCACCAAATTATTTCAAATATAAATATGCATTAAATCTAAATAAATATAAAATATTCCATTAGCTGCACCACCAAAAGGGCAGTGCAAGCTTTTCCAACTGATTTGGTTTTATAAGTTTACTTCAGGATAAGAAACTTAACCTGAGCAATATCTGTATCTCCATACTGATTATTGTAAAGGCACAGAAATGTACGGATCTGTTGTAGACAAAGGACAAGGACAATCCCAATTCCACTGTCTAACTGGGTGCCCCACAGGACTTTTTTTTCCTGAGTTTTCCCAGATGTTATTGGGCAAGTCCTAAGATGAATTTGTGTGGTGCAGAATGCTATCCATTATCTTGTAAAGCACAGAGCATGTCTACTGGTCCCTGAGTAGTACCATAATGGATTAGTGGAACTCATCTTTATGTGGATATTGGGTATGTATTTTCTTGCTGGAGTCTTTACCCCAACTCAGTAAAATGCAGACTTCTTAGCCAACACCACACAACTTTCTCAAAAGTGTCTGCTATTTCCCTGCTGCAGGAACTAACAGAATACAAGGACAGGTCATAATCGAACAGATTTCATGAGGGTTCTTATGTTCCTGCCTTTTCTTACACTCTTTGTAAATTATGCCAGTCAATTATTTCCTTCTCAGTACCATGTTCAAAGTGAACATCCAATTTATAATTCCTCATTTACTTTATTTTAATTTCTTTGAATTAAATTATTTTCTGACTTACCACATTTGTACTTAACACAGCTACAGGTATTTTCTGTACTGTTCTGAAACTCTTCATCTATTTGAAGTTTCTGCCCCTAAGTGTACAAAAGTAGGAAAAAAAAGACAAGTGAAATGACAGTGCTTTCTTATCTGTATGATCTTTTTCTTTTAGACATCTCTCCTTCAGGATTTCAGTAGCAGTGTCTCTTGCCCCCAGAAATCTATTTTGAATCTCCTTTCACCAATTACAGGGACACTTACTTTAGTAATTATAACCAAGTGGGAATATTTTTTTTTTTACACCTTAAAAACAGGAATGGTCTTTGGTGTCCATACAGCAGACATTTAGGACAGAAAAGACTAAAGGCAGGCCAACAATGAGATGCAATGGCTTGCCTCTGTACAGAAATCTCCACGCAGTACACAGTGTGTTCTTTCATGGACTAAGCTAAGGGATATAAATAGTATTACAATAGCAGAGATGTATTTTTTAATTTTGCCTTCTGTTGTTTATATGTAAGATTTTTCTCACCGTTTACTGCATGACCTCATTCCTTATGCCCAAGTTTTTTCATCTATGAGAGTACTAACAACAACCTCACTTACAAAGCATTTTGAATTCCCTCTATAAAAAGGGAGTACTATTTCTAGTTCCTTCCTAAGACTCCAAATTATAGTTTTTAAAAATGATTGCCATCACATGATTAGACAAAATATTGACAAGAAAAATCAAACCATACCCATTACTGACAGACAACCTAACCCAGCAATAAGCGATTTTGTAACACAGAACAAGTCACAATGAAATAAACTTTAAAAGTTCTGCTTAGTCAGCAGTCTGAGTGCGTGATATATGTTAACATATTTGCTAAACAAGGGGTATTATCAAAACACTAGTGCTTAAAGCATTTCGTTCTGACACTGATAAAACAAAATTTTGTCCTTGGGTCCATGAAAGCAGTTCCACTCTACAAATACTTCAGGACAGGATACAGTCATAAAACCCTCCAGAAATATCAATACTATACAAACATTTTATTTGGTAAGATATTTATATTTAACCTGCTTCTTAAAAATAGATTTATCTTCTTGCAAAGCAATTTATAAAAAGAAAATGACATGGCATTTCATATTTCACTGATAAAATTATTAGTAAAATAATTATAAATATATTTATTAAGAAATTAATAAAAATACTGACAAAGATTAATTTCATACCAGTTGGCACTGAGGTTTGGGGATTGTTTCACATGCACATTCTGAAAAACAAAAACAAAACAAACAAAACAGAAAAGAAACCAACAACCAACAGAAACAGTAGTTTAGAAAGTTATAGGCCATTTGCTTAAACCAGAGCATCAGAGAGAACAGAAATTCCAGATGCACAAATCATCATTGAAGATCTTCTGTTGGAAGCACACATCTGGGAAGTCCATATTTATGTTTGATTTCTATTCCATCCTGAAGACTAATACCATCTTCTATGACTACCTTTACTTATTAAAACAGTTTACAGCATTGTATCAACTGCCATCTACCTGAACATATTAAACCCCCATGATCACTCCAGCCACTAACCCGCTTGCCACAATGAGAATCACTACAATCAATATAAAGCAACTGTATTTAAGGCATCACAAAGAGATATAGGACCTACTACTGCCTTTGCAAACTGTCACATTCCTGACCTGTGAACCTAACATTTTTTTCTTGCCATAAATAAATTACTAACTGTGGTGGGTTAGTGAAACCACCATGAAACTCCATGGGCTGCAGGGGGCAGCCTGCCTTGCCACAGTCTTTCCCACAGACTGCAGAGGAATCTGGCACCTGGAGCACCTTCTTCCCCTCCTTCTTCACTTAACTTGGTAATGCAGATTTGTGTCTCGCACATTCTCACTCCTCTCTTCTCTGGCTGCTATTGTGCAGCAACTTATTCCACCCCTCAATATTTTACCCCAGAGGCACTAGCACTGTCACTGATGGGCTTGGCCCTGGTCAGCAGTGGGTCTATCTTGTAGCCAGAAAGCACTGGTTCTATCAGACATGGGGGAAGCTTCTAGCAGCTTCTCATAAAAGACACCCCTGTAGCTGCCTTGCTACCAAAAACTTGCTGTGCAAGCCCAATGCGCTCTTACAAACCTGTCAAGTTACCCAGTTTGGACAGGCAAATATTACAGTATGCCATCACCCATGTGAAGTAAGAAAAAAAACAAACCAGGCAGATTAAGAAGTTCTGTACCATGAAATGACTTTTCTATATCATTTGTTCATGAGCAGACTACAGTGGTACAGCTGGCCAAAACCAGACTTAAATGCAAGAGGCCACAGCTCTTGTCAGTGTCTTATCATTGAAGGCAAGTGAAATGAAAATAAGTCATTTTACCACATGTCCGGAAGGGGCAGCACTTCTCTGGGCTCCATACCTCCACCAAAGACATGCCTAGCATACATTTGAATTCAGGACAACGATGTATTTCACAAACTAAAATTAAAGAAAGTCCAATAAAGACTTACTTATAATAAATACCTTTAAAAAACATCTTACTTGAAAAGACTAATAATCAAAATCTAATCATTAGCCATCAAGCAATAGTAGCAAGGAGTACAGTTACTCTAGGCAAAAATTTACAACAGTTTTAAATCTCTAGAATTTGGGGCCTGAGATTACACATTTGTCTCCATGATACAGATATTCAGATAATGCTTTAGGGACATGACGTTTTAGAAGTAAAGATTTTCTCTTCAGGACTACAGATGATAGATAGCTTATATGCACAAGTAGAGCTGTATCTAATTCACCATTTTTGACACTGAACATCCACCCTACAAAATTTGACACATTCTCTATTAGTAACAATATCAAAATCAATTCAAACTTACTACACTGGTATGTAGGACAACATCTCTCTGTAGTGTTGCCATCCACAATAAGAACTTCACCTTCTTGACATTTGGGTATGTGATCAGAGCAAGGTCCACATGCTGGAGAAAACAATTATTTAAATCTAAAACACAGGAAGAAATTTCACCACTGCCTAGGAAACAATGCCTACAAGTTTGTCACAGACACATATGAACGACAATGGAGATACTCTGCATTCATTCCTTATAGTCCTTATGATTTTTAGTGCAGCTTGCCTTTCTTTGTCCTCTGCTATAATGAATTAATACATTGCGCATGAGTTGGGTCATAACAAACCGGATTTTCTCTACTATTATGAAAAGTTTTGATATTTTCTCTCCTACCAAGTCATCCTCGCTTCAGGAATGCTCCTCATCCCAAAATAGAGTAAATTCAATAGGATCTTATTGTCACATTATTATCATGCAGAAATCAATTGTATGGTAACATCAGAGCTCCTGTACTGGTACCAAAACTGCAATTTTATTATAGAATTAAGTTATTAAAGGCCAAACCCCAAAGAACTGTACAAATTTGCATAATACTCTCAAATGGGAAGTTTGCCATTGAATATTAAGGTTCCACAACTGATAAAACAGGACATAGGGAGCAAGAGCATATATATATATATAGCATCAGTCTTCTTTCAGATAAAATCCTCATGCAGCTTGTCCACACAGTGTACATGGAGGGTCTCACAAAAGCCCTTCACTCCATCACCCATAGACTCCACCACCACTCCTCTACACGACTCAAGAATACTACACTCAGTTGCACAAAGCTGTTTTGTGACTCTTCTTGGTTGTTGCCTTTTCTTACATTTTATAAACTTAATGCCCAATTTTAAACCACTTTCAAGTCTTTCAGTGTTGACAGAGCTAAAGGAAGTACAAGAAGCCTTAAGTGGCAAGATAATAGTAGATATCATTGCATATGCAAAAACACTTATAGTCTCGACCAGCCAGGGTACTGTACCACATATATAGGATATGCAGCAGGTACTCTCCACCCGAGCAGCAATTAATGTCTGATCATCTTGACAGCTTGGCATCTGCTCCATCGGTTCACATTTTGCCGGATCACACTCTGAAAAAAAGTACAACAGATCTGTTTCTTTATAGGAAGCACAGCATTCTTCCTCTGTTTTGGTATATCCCTAAGAAACACTACAAGATACTTTAGAAAAAATTTTATCTTCTATCACAAGAGAGCAAAGACACACCTGATCGTTAAACCTAAGACTCCATCAATGTATCTGCTCACACTGAGGCGTATACTAACCCTGAGTTTTTAGATGACAAAGAACATTGTAAATGGCCATACTAACGATGACATCTGCAATAACTACCTTTTTGCTTTTACCTTGATCTATTTAATTTACTGAATGTTTTTTACACGTGAACTTTTTTACCTTTTCAACGGAAACCTACCACAAACGTAGTTGGGACAACAGGATTCTTCACTGTGGTAAGTGACCAGCTTTTCTAAAGCATTGCACTCAGGGATTAGGGGTTCACAGAGGCTCTGATTACAAACTGTTACATAAAGGGAAAGACAAAAAAAAAAGCAACTTGTAAACTATTTTATGCATTTATAAGTTGAGTAGAGCAGTGGCAAGAAGCATAAATCTCCCAATATCAAAAAACTAGAAGAAAACCCCGTAAGGCAATATTTCAAAGAATCTGGCATTTACAACACTCTCCATGAAGGCAAAGTTAAAGCTAGAGCTGAGTCCTTGTGAGAATTTAAACCAAAATTCCCATAGAAAACTTACTGCAGCATCATCCTAGCTGGTCAAAACATGAAAACTGCTTGCAATTTCTTTTTGAAGATAGCCTTTCTAAGCTAAATAAGGATTTATTTGTATATTAAAAATAATCAGTAGCTTGTACAGCTGAAACACGATTCATGTCCACATAAACACAAAGCTGTTTCAGCCCTTTTAACCCTCGTCCCCTCCCTCTACCTCTCCCCCAAAACCTATTGGATAATGAATAAACAGTGCAAAGTTTCTACAGTTTGACATTATCTGTAAATTTAAAACAAACTAATTGCCATTCACTTCAAAAGTAGGATGTATAACAGGAAACCAAACCACAGAGAAAGTCTATCCACATATTCTTACTGGGCAGTATTCAAAATCATTACAGAGCACTTACTACAGATCTTCTGAGGACAACATGTGTGATCCCCAGGAACAAGCAGGGCCACCTCTGCAAATCGTTGACAGTCCAAATTGTGGCTATCTGAACAGTTGTACTCCACTGGAATAATGGTCTCACTGTCAATACACTTTTGCATACAGCATCCGCTCAAAGACGTTTTCCAGATCTCACCTATTGCATGAGGTGCTCCTGAGCTGTCAGTACAAGCTAGATAAGGACAACAGAAAATGGAAAGAATTCCTTTTCATGTCAAAGTTTGACCACCATTTTGTTCCACAATGGGCACTGATCTATGAAGTATACAAGTCCCAGAGTTTTCAAGGAAGCATCAATCCTCATCACCCCACAAAACAGTGAAAGAGGAGACAATCTTTTACTGTATTTGTATGGGAAAGCAAGACATTCAACCTCCAGAGGATTAGGGCCTCCACTTGTTTTTTTGTCCCCACTACAAGGCTAGTCACTTAAAATCCCAAATTAATCTTTGCCCTTAAACAGTGATCTGAGAAGATGTTACTCTTGTTTTTTTGCACATGCAAAACTAATATTAATTTACAGTGCTTTATGTAATCTAATTTATCATAAACTACATCTTTAAGGTTTGTGTTAAGTATTGGTCCACAATTTGGTATGCTCAGGCAGAACTGCAAATGAAAATAAATACCAGTGCTGTCAGAAAGAACATAACGCATACACAAAGTGTTACTAAACATTTGTAATGAACTGTTGCTGCCTGTCTTTTGAATGCCATTTAGTATGAACAGGTAAGACCCCTGGGAAGGGGCATATGTGAAAAGGAGGCCAAGACCACACTTAGAATACTAGAATGCACAAACATAAGCAAAACCTTCCATTTGGAAAAGCATCCTCCAGCCAACAGAATGTGAGCAAATCTCTGTGTCACAAGGGCATTCCCTGCTTGCTCACCTCTACAGTTACTGTTTACTCAGTATCTAGATTCCTCAACTGAATGACATATGCAGAACTCACACAGCATCAGAACTTGACTTAGTACTAATGAAGTATCTGACCAACAACTTGCAGATAATAAGGAAGAAAAATCACATCCAAATATACCACATTTTTCTTCAGGAATACAGACAGCAGTGTGAGCTCGGTGAAGGATGGTCCCTCTAGCACAGACACAGCCTTCTGTCAACACTGAGCAGGAGTCTGAGTCCGGAGAAGCAACCTTGTTATTCTGACAGCTATCTGGAACCTCACAGGCAGCTATACAAGCCTGATAGGAGAAGTTTTCAGAGCAGGGGAAGGCTGGAATAGAAAAACAAAACACTCATTCTGAAGTTCTAATCATGAGGCAGTACCTAAGAGGAGACATTACTGTGCTTGCCAATTCAGTAGCATCTACCAACCGAAACCACCAATACAGACCAGTTACCTTCCACATGACATACTCAAACAAAAGCAAGATGCGAGCACTTTTACTTCACCTCTTGTAATATTTTCATCAGGATATGGTTTACATTTTGGCAGTAGAGATATCAAACCACGCAACAGTGTTTGATGCAAAGTGTTTTAAACTTCAAGAACAGTAGCAAATACTATACAGATGAATAACAGTGTTCTGAATAATCTCTGAATGCAGAGATTATTAAGGGGCAAAGCTTTGTCAATTACAAAAACACATGTGAAGGCATATTCAGCATTGTTTTACATGGAGTAAGAAAGAATGGGGTGAACTCACTACTATATATAATAGATATCCACATTGAATTAAAAATAACACACAAGAAAAGTAAAGATCACAGTTAAATTTAACATTCTTTATACTACTAATGTAAACTCATTGGCATGTCATGGGTGTATGCAGGAATTAATACAATCTTTCTTTGGTTCAAAACAATTATTAAAGTCACATAACTATGGCAAACAGAGAATCACTACAAATGCCAACAGTGTGGTTCTGTGAACGACGAAAATAGATGATCCTCATCATGTAATGATACCTAACTCCACAGTAACACCATCCGGAATCATGGTAACAACACAAAGTCCAGTTCACAGGGGAATGGACTGCTCAAAAATAAGGAAGGTTCCAGTTTAGTTTTTAATGATTGTTTGGGAGAAAAGGCAAATTTGTTCATCTCCTAACAAGTGAAAATGGCCATAATGCCCCACAGGAAATAGCTGTTGGAGTCCTGTAAGCAGAGCTCAGGCTTTTAAAAATCAGTCTATAGCACATCAACACATAGTGACCACAAAATCCAGATGCAACTCAATGGTTCTCCCTTGCTAGGCAGGGACCGCCAGAGGTCACTGTGGTATAAAGGTAAGAGGGTGATGGGTCCCTTCACAGTTGGTGGAATACATAACTATATTTACAGATATATCTTGTCTTTTTAAACAGTTATTTGCTAGTAAAATCCACAGAAATAGAAGAATTATTTTTTTTAAAAAGCAGACTGTTTTTGAGCTTTAGACTCCATGAGTATTTGCAGGGCGTTAGGACACATCTGCATGCAGCCTGTAGACACACAAACCCACCTCAAATTATTCTTAAAAAGACATCACTTACAATTTTTACATGCAGTACTTTCTCATTTTTGTGGATCACACTCCAATAAGTCTTGCCCTTTTCAAGCACTGAAACCACAGATCTCCCTGTGTTATCACTGCATAAGGCTTTTCCTAGGCAATCATTGACACCTTAGAAACACTGAAATCCAAATTTTCTGTTTACTGACAACCACAGATCCCATTTAGCCTTACACTTTATTATGTTGCTATGGGAGATGTCTTCTGCCAGGATACACTAGCTCTTGGGTCTTGCTCCTTACTGTCCATCTAATCTCAAAGTGTTTAATTTCTCTAATCCCTTCTCCAAAAACACAGCTTTCTTTCTTCAGCAGCATCAAGCAGATACCACCAATTCAAAGTACTACAGAACTTTATTTCTGTGGCTTCCCTCTTTACACAGCCAATTCTGTTCTGTTTTGAAATTATCAGTGGAAAGTGGCTAAGAGAAATGAACACTATATTTCAAGAGAGAAGGTTTGACTTCTACAGATTAATGTCATAAGGCAGAGGCAGGCTTCTGAGCAAGGTTCTTTAGCTTACCTTTTCCATTTGTAAAATGGCTATACCAATCCTGATTCCTTTTGCACACTGCTTTGAATTGTATCATAAAAAACAGTGAATTTATTATTTCAATAATGATGTCTAAAGTACATGAGGAATCAAAGAGCACTGATATTTTCCACTTACAGAAACTCTTGTATTAAGCCTAATTTTGTCTCTGTGGGCACTTCAGATACACATACGTGCAGAATACTTACGGCAGTAATTAGGGCTCCTCCATTCTATACAAATATTAAATTTGTTGCACATTGCCACGTAGGCAGCTAGTGAAATGCATGGATTTCGAATGTACTCAGTGTCTTGAGCCCATATATCACAGAATAGCTCAGGTGGAACCTAACAAAAAAAAAAATTGCAACTTTCAGAGAGACCCTGCTAGGTAGGAAGAAGATCAGCTAGAAGCAATGGAGCCAATAGCCCTTGGTGGCAAAGGGCCACCAGACTTCACTGGAGTATGAGAGTTTACTATTATTTAAAATTCAGGCTTCCTGAACGTTGACATCCTTATATTTCTTGGTTTCCTCTCTTACAAGTGCCATGGCAAGAGCTAATACAGTTTTTCCAACAGAAGGTACAACTACACTTTTTTCCTCTCTTCTTCCTTACCTCTATATTTTTGTTGACTTTTAGCCTCCTCTTCATCATATTCAATATACAAAAGGTGAACGGTAAACATACTCTCATGATCACAAATAAGTATTTCATTTGCACACTGGGAGTTTATTTGCTTTAGGTTTGGTTTAAAATATACTGTTCAACCCTCTCATCTCTCTTAAGTTGGACCTTCCCGACTCTAGAGCCTTTGAGAAGGCAGGTTCTCAGATTACCTATTGCATTTTGGAATTTAGTGAACAGTTAAGGATTAATTAATTCCTAAACTTATTTCACTCTGCTCTACATCACATTGATACAATTTAAGTAGCTGGGTCTGATTTATAAACTAGATTATATCATCAAAACTAACAGAGCTATATTATGAATTCTGAAAGTGCTAGCTGCTTATTACAAGTCTCCTACCAAGCTGCCACACTCTTAAATTATATTTACCTTGCAAATGTAGATAAAAAAAAGTATGTATCTCATTCTACAGATGTGGTTGCAAGTAGTTTCACATTAATGAAATTATCAAGCATACAAAATTATATCAGAAATGCAACTCCCAAAATAGTTAACATACATAAGGATGACAGCTGCTGAAGGTCCGGTTCAACACCATTCTTAAGCACTCTGAGCAGTCCATGACTGAGCAATTAGTTTCCTGATGCCTGTCTTCTCCAACATACTTTAACGTGTCTGGCACTTGCCAGCCGTCTATAAAGGTCGATGGAGCATTGCTTTTGCTTAAAATTGTCCCGTTGGGTAGCATCAGGTCATTTTCCAAGTTTCTATCACAAAACCCTGTGTATTACCAGAAGAAAAAAAAAAAAAAAAAGGCAAGTTAACACTGCATGGTTCATCCTGAAGTATGTTCAAAGTGGCATATTAAAACAAGTAAATTGCTTTTAGAAAACTTATACAACATGACAGCACTGTAAACACCACCTGATTTAGAAAGTCTTTGGTAGGATGAAAATACACAAAACTCAGATAAATTAAGCAAAAGTAAAGACACATCTATGAATGGAAATCTATTGCATATCAAAGAGCTGTTCAGAGTTCCCAGCTGACAAACTTCACCCCTCAGGTGCACAAGCACTACACAAAAACATTTTTTAAAAAGGTTACAAAGCCACTCCACAACAAATGAAAAGTGTAAATTTTCAAGAAAAGGGAACTCCCATAATACATCAAGATGCTTATATACAACTGTACTTCAGAAATACTGTACTATTCTACTTATGCTTCTGAGCAGTCTTAAGCATCTATTGGCTTAAGAGATACCACAGAAGTGCAGCTGTTTGGCACTTCTAGGTACACTTCTATTATCCTCTGCAGGAATTTCTGTATTCACTTTGGAGAAGGCAGAATCCTATTTTGTTTCTTTTTAAACTAGTGTAGTTAATTTGAAACACTTTGGAACAAAGGAATCCATGTAACACCTCAAGAGTAACCTTGGTCAACACAGAACATCCAAGTATTACAGTAGTCTCCCCTGGAAGGTCCTTTAAGAGTCAGCTGGTACAAAAAAGCAGAATGATGGATTAGGCCCCCATTCTTTCATCTTAATCACAATTTCTGAGACTTTTCTATCAGATTTCTAGAATGTTTTCTTCTGACCTCTCCACAAACTTGCTTAACAATTCTAAATCTTTATCCATTGAAAAAAATTCTTTGTGGATCTAACCCTTTTCTAGAGAACTGGTCTGCTTAACCTTTCTTTCACAAGTCTTGAAAAGATTCTTGAAATTCTTGAAAAGAAACCCAATTATGTTATGGTTGAACTTTTTGAGGTTGTTACTCTATATAATGCAAATTGGAAGCACTTGATGGTTCTGAAACACTTCAAAGGATTTCTGTCGTGTCTAGAGTATCTGTTTACTACTTCTCTTACACATTGACAAGGAGATTTAACTGAGCAAAACTAAGGATTCACATTTGGCTTGGAAGGATCTGGTTGCAGCTTAAACTGACATGCTTGCAGTCTCTTTTACCAGTTTTGCTACAGAGATGTCCATGTTCCCTTCTCTAATCCCTCATTTCCCACAACAATTCTTCAGTTGCCACATGGGCCTGATCCTTTGGCTGTAAAAAACACTTGTCTTTGACACAGATACTTCCAAGGGAAGCTCACGCTACAAAACTCTAATAGTGTCTTCAGTACCAATTTTATGCCATGTAGACAAAACTGCAGTTAATGTAAAAGACCTCTGAAAAAACTCAAATACAAGAAGCAGACTAACAAAGAAAACATAGAAGATCACGATAGACTAATTTACCCTGAGAAGATGCAGTACAACCAGCTTATTTACAGCAGGTTCCTATAAAGTTGCACCAGATGGCACACACTGAAAAATTTGTACTTGGAACACCATCCACAGAAATGGGGATGGCATCTAGTAAAACCGCCTTGCAAACCAGGAATGTCATGTTCTGAATTCTCCCTATCAGAGTAACCAAACAGGTAAAGGCCAAAGACATTTTCAGGATAACTTGAATCAGGGCTTACTAAAAAAAAATACACCCTTTACTTTCTTGTTTCTGTTTGATCTAATGACAATAACAATTCACCAAACAGAGCAAGAATTATGTTGAAAACAAAAGTTAGGATAAATTGCAGAGAATAATTCAATTTCAAAATAGCAGTAAATTCAAACTCTCTTCCTTTGTGAGAAGCACATTACTGTCTACAGGATTTCGAACTGGGCTGAGCTGTCACTGGTATTTGATACTGAGCTTACAGGCATCTGCCCTTTCTGAAACTGGAAAGATACCCACTGTAATCATATAAACTCTGCAACCCTGGTTTCCAGCTCCAATTTACAGCAGATAAATTTACAGATTCAGGTGTCACAGCAGGGATTTAAATCAAGAAATATATGTCTACAAAAACTATAGCACCAACAGCTTATTCGAGCCTATGATTTTTAGAAAGAAAGAAACTAAGTGAAATTATTGAGCAGACACAACAGAGTGCAAGATGATGGTTATTTAACCTATTACTACTAAGGAATTCTCTCTGAACTATTTCTTTCAATAGATAAATGAAGATTAGTTATTTAAAGTTAACACTTCCTGTAAATTCTGACATTTAGAACATGAAAATATCTGAAAACACTTCCTATCAGATGGATATCAAACACTAAAACTGTGTGCATTATTTAACATTATGGACTTATGCCATTCTTAGTCAGGTTTGGTTATGGCAATCATGCCTGTGATTCAAACAGGCTACAGACTCAGAAGCAACACCCCAAGTAAAAGGTGTTTACATGGACAGATATCAAGCATCATTACAGCAACTAACAAAGTTAGTAATTTAATGTTAATAGTGTCTTAAACTTTACAATGATATGTAAACTCTTTTGGCTCGTACCTTGCAAAAGGTAGTTTATATATTTAGGAAAATGTACCTCCCTAGCAAAGCATCCAAATGCATTAATTTCTTGCACTAGTCTATACTCACCACATAGTCCTAAAGCTCCCGGTTCTCTGGTACTGTTAAACTCAATAATCATCACGCCTGTGCTGTGAAACCATTGAATTCTGATTTTTGTTGGGGTCTCAACTGCATACTTGAAGCCTGAATCCTCAACTTTGTATCCATATTTTTGAACAGTAGGCCAAGCAAATCTTGAATTTACTGTTATCTAAAATACACATAGAGAAGCAGTTTAACATCAGATACCATGTTCTGTAGGTAGAAGACCTAAGGCCAGATTCTCAGCAGCTTCGGAATCTAACTTATCCGTGATTTCAAAAGAAGCCAGGCTCACCTCCACAAAACTAACATAGGTGCTAAAGACATTAACAGTTTATGTGACTTGCTCTGTAATTTACCTCATTAAATATCCTAGTACCCCAGTTTGACTCTGAGAATTTATTATCAGTTCACTAAATTACTAAGTTAGAACACTGAATTGTATGACCTATTGTATCCTATTCTAATCTTCACTATCCACATGAGGAGGCAGCTAACTACAGAAGATGCTATCTAAAAAGCATAAAAACCCCAAACTTCAAAATACTTACTTTTCTACTTAAACGATTGATTATAATTTGGTTTGATACATAGGTTAGATTCAACATTGCCAGGCACAAAGAAGTTGAACTTGAATTACCCTGTAGAGACAGAGATACATCAACCACAGTCATGACGTGCAAAATCTTTATACAATAGCTGCTTATTGTTTTTCGGTAGTGGGGCATTCAGTAGTTGGAGGGGTTGGGGAGTGTGGTATATCTTTTTAGAGAGAAAATGCTAACTGTAGTTTCAAGCCTGGACTACCAAGTTCATCTGTACAGCATTCTTGAAAAATAAATCAAATATCATGATACCATTGTGTTCAGCAACTATGTTGTATCACCTGATTGTGACATTATAACAAAATAAAGTTTTTCAGGGGGGAAAAAAAAAGGAAATTATGGTGTACTAATTGTTTAGACACCAAAAAATATGAAGAATATATCTGAAGGTGAGCAAGAACAATACTGGGAATGATGATTCTATGAGATATATGTACAGTACGGAAGTAATGGATCAGAAATATAGATGTATTTCCTGAGCTACATGGTACTGAATAAAACAGAAAGCACTGAATGAAACATGAAAACTAATCTCAAAGTCATAAACAGATGTCGTCTTCATATCATATTGAGTTTCTGGAATTAACTTCCATAAGGTGTTACTCAGGACCAAACTTTGTGATGGATGTTAAACGGACCTTAGGTTTACCTACTTTTCATAGAAGGGACTGGAGTTTGAAAAGTTTTGTAAAAGCTCATGAGAAATTGACTCTTCAAGACATAAAGCAAATCTACACTACCCATTTTGCAGGATTTCCAACCAGTGTTTCTCCCTTTCATCACTGAAACAAATATTTGCTTCTAGAAGAGATTTGGAATGCACAGGGTGGCCTCATTTAGTCTGACAATTCTACAGTCTTTTACGGCTCTAAAGATTGGATTTTTTTCCAGGGAAAATTGCTCCATATGAACATCAATAAAAATCATGCATTGAAATATATTGGTAGTACTTACTACATGATGACATTCACAAAAGTCACTATTAATTTCGTACCACCTTGTCTATTTTACACATATAACAACATGGACCTACCTTTCACCTTCCAGCTGTTACAGAAGAAACCATGCATATACAGTCAAGTGATAAAGTACTATACAATTGATAAGTGTTGTAAAGTGCAAGTACAATTCACAGATATTGTACAGAAGTGGATAATTTGCCACAACTATGTAGTAATGCTATGTCCTTTCTTTTAAGATGCATCTTATTAGCCATACAGAACACCATTTGTTAGCAGACAAATGTTAGTTACCATTCTACAGTCAAGGACATGGATGGTTATAGTTTCTTCTTGAGTTTGACTAACAATATAGGATGCTTCCTTGAATAAAGCCAAATTATTTCCATCATAGGTTATAATGCTCAGATCAGAGAAAATTGTGCAACGACCTAAGAAAAATAAAAATAAATTAAATGTTTTTTCTAATTTATTTTAGATTTTCTGCATTTTTTACAAAACATGAATATAAGCCACTAATTTTATAAGATTAACTAGCTAACTGGAATTTCAGAGAGACAGCATGTATTTTCAGCTATATTTGGTATTGATGCATCGTTGCAACAGGACAGCAATCAAATCCTGCATTTTTCAGTTGGACAACCTGCACACCTCTGCAACCAGTTCTTGCCAAGAGAAGTTTATAGTTTTTACAAATCTCAAACTAGCAGAAAACATGAAGGACACTGGATCATGCTAGACCCTTAGCTCCCTTATAGTCTTGTTCCTGAGCTGAGAGATCACAGGGAAATTTTCCTTTTTCCCAATCTTCCTGCTAAAGCATTTTTGTTTCAAAGATGTTAGAGTTCTACT
The DNA here is from genome assembly GCA_027560015.1 of Chloroceryle amazona. Taxonomy (NCBI): domain Eukaryota; kingdom Metazoa; phylum Chordata; class Aves; order Coraciiformes; family Cerylidae; genus Chloroceryle; species Chloroceryle amazona. The sequence continues at coordinate 57,815 of JANHFX010003972.1, forward strand.
ACTAGTTATTTCAAACTCTAGAGTATAAGCAGAAATTTTCATTGCTTATCTTTTCATCCTTTCTTTGCTATTATTTTCTTTGAGGTTTGGATTCTCTCTACCCAATTAGAGGTAATTGACAGGAGTGACTACAGCATAGCTATGCTTATAGAGTCCCCAAAATGTTAACAGAGCTATTTAACACAGTCTAGGGAATCTCATCCTGAAGATGATCTAGGATGAACCAGAAAACTCCACTGACTATACTGACTAGGTGTACCATGTTTAGACAGAAAAAAAGATGGGTCTATGTCAGACCTGGGCATGTCCACTACAGATACCTAAAGATGGAGGATCAGCTTTAACATTAAGGGAACATTCCTATTTCATTTCCCTAGATGTAGAACTAGAATTAGAAATTGCATTAGACACAGAGTAACCCGTACAGTATGCATCTTCTAATACCATACCATGGTAAAGAAGAGTCAATCCAGAAGTACTGCATAATTAAAACTTACATGCACATTCCCACTTTGGGCAGCATTTGTCACCATTCATTTGAGTAGCAAATCCTAAAACTCCACAGCTGGGTTGAGTTGTATTATATGGGCAGTTCTGCGACTTATTAACTTGGATCAGTTGTCCATCCAAGCAAATGTGTTTTATGCACTCTGTCTCTGTGATGGGCTAAGGCATATTTAATAAAAAACATAGGTTACTGTTCTTACCAAGGCAGTATCACAACATTGCAGAGTATTTACTCAAAAAAGGGGCTCATATTCCTAAAGTACAAAATACTTATATGTCTCTGTGACACTGATGGAAGCTGCAAGTGAAGAGCACTTTTGAAAAGTCAGCCCCTCTGAGGACAACTTAAAACTGCTGTCCTATTGTAAGGCAAAGAAGAGCATTATAGAATTTAACTTTACATTAAAACAATTGAGAAGGAAAAGTATGGAAAGACACAAGTAGGAATAACAACAGGGATCTCTGGAAAGACATACTTTAAGGAAAGCAATGCGATAAAAAAACTGCCATTAGACAGTCTTAACCACCATATTTTGCCAAAAAAAAATTACTCTAACAATCATGTTCAGAAAACTGAGGCCTGAAACACAGTGTATCATAGCACTTACAAAACCCAACAGATAAATATTTATATTTACTCACTGTACAAGTTTGAAGAGTTGCTGTTTCTCTAGGCAGCATAAAAGCTGATGCTGTGACTCCTGATGTGGCTTCAGCTGTTGGCAGTCCACTAGAAAATGTTGTGGACAAGGCATAACGCATGGAAACTGATGGAGCTGTCGTATAACTTAGATGGTCAGATACGAGCAGTGAGCTTACAGAAGGTGTCTGCACCTCAGATAATATTTCAGCTTTTGAAGTTTGAGTAGTACTGACTGATGACACAGCTATAGAAGACAAAGGCTTTTGTTCAGAGGATGACTGCACAATAGACAGTACTGATTCACTTATATTAGAAGGAACTGCAGTTGTATTTGTGAAATACGGAGAGTATGTTTGAGGTGTTTCTGGTGTAACTATAGCACCTTGGGTATGGAGAGCTTGGACTCCGGTGGTTAATTCCGGTTCTTCAGATTTTAGTGTATCAAGGGTCATGGCTCCTTTTGCTTCTGAAATAACAGAAAAATAAGTGGGCTTCACAGAGCTTGTGATGGATTCTGTTACTGCTTCTGCTTTGCCTGAAGTTGCTGATAGCATACTAAAATTTTGTCCAGTACTGCTTAGCACTGAAGAGGCTAAAGCTGCAGCTGATGAACGGGCCGTAGCTGACATCATTTTACTTGCTGGAAATGTGGAACTGTAGGTGGTGGTTGAAAGTGTGACTTGCTTAGGCAACACCGCAGTTTTCTCTGTACCACTTTTGCTTGTTGAATCAAGTGATTCGGTAAATGAAGTCTGCTGTGCGAATATTAGACCAGTATCTGTCTTTTGTGTGGAAAATGTAGGAATTGCTGCTTCTTTAATTGTTACTAAAGGAGAAGCTGGCGAGGAAGGCATAATTCTGGTGCCAAAAATCAAGTCAGCTGCTTTTCTAGTTGGGACTGTAGACTGCAAAGCAGAAGTTCTTAAAAAGTATGGCTGTGTGACTGACTCAGTTAAATACAATTCTTTTTCACTTGGTAAAATAATTTGTGTAGGACCTACTGAGGTAGGTAATATACTTGAATGAACACCTTCAGGTAGTGAGGTGCTTAAGAAGTATGAGGAAGTCAATTGTACTGTAGCTTCAGTTGTGCTAAAGACACGTGGCTGACCAGTGGATTTTGCTAGAGTTTCTGCAGGAGACCGGTAAACTGCGGTAACACTTTGGCTTATTGATGAAGGCTCAGAAGTCTGATGATCAAGGTCCCTAGCCTTCTCAGTAGAAAGATGTGGTATGACCATAGTCTTTGTGGTCCGTATTGAAGGCTTATCTCCTGAAGATGTCTTCCAAGAGAAGGAACCTACTGTGGATGCAGGAAAGGAAGGCTGAAGTGTAGCTGCCATAAGTTTTGTGGCATCTGTTATACTTTGGACTGTAGGAACTATTTTAGTTTCTACTGGGTATTTTTGTGTGGTTGCTACTTCTGGTATGATTTGTGTTAAGGAATGTAAAGAAAATGATTTATCTGCTAGATACTGAGAGGTGGAGAAAGCAGAAGATGATGTTCGTGGAAGCAAAACAGAAGGGGATAGAGTTGATTTTTCTTCGGCATCGTGGAATGTATGCATGGGACTGAGAGCTGTCAGAGATGCTTCTTTTCCATATGGAGGTAGTGAAGGAAGAGAAATGTTTAAAGAGATTACAGGCCTTGAAGGTGAAAAAGGGAAAGTAGATGGCTTTCCAGTAGAGATGCTTGTAATCCTTTCCACTAGTGATTTATCAGGCTGTGTTGTCAACAGTGTGGTTTCAGTTGTACTAAGACCACCCAGGGGAGATCTGGTGACCGACGTTCTTTGAGCCAACTCTCTTTCTGTACCTTCAAAAGGAACTGTGGTGGGTTCTTCTGATGAAATCGAGGTTTTCATTGCTGATGTGGTAACACTACCTGAATATGCCAAAGCACTTGTCTTGTCCGTACTTGAAGCCAGAGTTGACTTGTATGGGGTAGGTATTCTTCCAGAAAACAAAGTTGACTTTGCTGCTAACTCAAAAGGGGATGTTATTTTGGATGTTACCACAATAGGATACTTAGTGTATAATGTAGTCAGGAACTCTGTTGTGTTTAATACTGTGTATAAGGGATATCTTGTAGTTGAAACAGTTTTAAATGTTTTTAATTCACCTGAAGCTGGAGAAGAAGGAGTAGGAATAGACACGGAGGGTCGTTCTGTAGAAAGAATGACAGACTTTTCAATTGTAGAACTGGGAGACGGTGAATATGAAGGGAAATAGGAACTTGATGTATGCTCCGCATGGGATGTTTCAGGAATTTCCTTTTTAGGACTTGTTAATGATAACAAAGTTGCTTCTGATGATCTCTCTTGCATTTGCAGAGTTGTCGTCTTTGGAGCTGGAACTGCAGTGAAAGGTACCTCTGCAGAACCAGTTGTGTGTCGAACCATTTCAAGAGGGTGTTCTGTAATTACCTTACCTAAGGAAATAGGTGGTGTGGATGGTGGTGAAAATGTTGTCTTTACGCTTTGTTCAGTTAAGACAATTTCTGCTCGTGTTGTTGTTGAAGACACTGGTTTTAACAAAGTAGTGATCACAGGAGAAAATGATGTTACTGTTAAATTGGCTACTCTGGTAAAAGATTGTCCTAGGCTTCTTTCTGTCCCTTCTGAAGTTCCTGTTAGCTTTACTGGTGGTGCATATGAAAGCATGCTCAGGGGCTGTGATGTGGAAAACTGGGGCAGATAGGCAGTAGTTTTTTCTGTTATTGATTCAAAAGAACTGGGTGTTGGCAGTGTAACTCCTTCTGGTTTTACTTGTGCTTCTTTTGCAGGAAGTGTTCTTGGGGCTATCTCTAATATTTCCATTATTTTAGTTTTGACTGGCATTTCTGTTGTTCTAGGAGTAAGTGGTGTCCCCGTAAAAACAGAAGTAGCAATTGGTTTGGTTTCTGAGTCTGTGCTTGTAGTCACTGCATGTGTAGCAGTTACTGTCTGAGGTTCTGTAGCCCTCAATAGTTCAGTGGAAGCGCTACTGATCAGATGTACCTTTGTGGAAGTTTCTGAACTGACAGTAGATGGAAACAAAGAGGAAATGCCAACAGGAGGAGACAAGCTTACATTAGATTTTGTTTCCCCAGACACTGTTGTAGTGCTTCTCCCAGATGTCATTTCTGTTGACTGTGAAGAAATATTTGATGATAAAATTAGGGTTGGAAGTGGTGTAGTAGATGCAATAGCTGAAAACTCAATTTTCCCTGGAGTTGCAGTGAGTTGCAGTTTTGAAGGAAGTGTTGTTTCCATGTCCTCTGCTTCAGGAAATGAAGTTACTACTTGACTGATCACTGCCAAACTTGTACTTGATATTACGTGTGAAACTGCTGGTGTTTGAATGCTGGGTGGCAAAGGTGGACTAGCATCTGCAGGCTCAATGCCTGAAACGAAACACAAGCAATCTGAAATTCACGAATAGTTATAATCATGAAGCTAGTGAGTTATAGATTAATTCATATAACTCTGATCTCTTCAATTACCTTTAAGCTTCTAAAATTCATAAACAAATTAAAAAAATAAATTCATATCTAATGCTTTAGAAATCTTTTATGAAGAAAAAGTATCTTTTTTAGTTTAAAATTTGCCTCTGATTTTTGAGTGAAGTTATTTGAACTAGCATGTATGTTTAGTGAGTTCAAGATTCATATAACTAAGGTCATAGTTCCACAATTTTAATCACTGATGTTTGAGAATCTGACTGAAGATATGATAGATAATACATATAATTTTTTCAAACATACAGTCTTCAAAATACACGCATCTTTGAGTGATTTCATCCAGCAACATATTGAGAGGACAAAGAGGGATGCATCCTTCCACTCTAAAAGAAAAATAATTAGTATTAACTATTTGAACAGTATATTCTGGATCAAGCATTTAATCTTATAAATACATAGGAAAACAATTCAAGTAGACAGTCTTGTTCTATCTAATTCTTATCACCTCAGTGTACTCCTTCAAAATATCATTGCCCTGGCTTCCATTCTCACTCAGATCTAAGCTAAATAACGAGCTCCGTGACATCTGGCCTTTGAAATGAACAGTTGTGTGGTCACTAGTGAATGCTATTGCTTAACAAATGCTAAACATTTTTACACACCAAAATACAAATGCCAGTTTTACCAGACTTAGCAAAAAATTCTATTTGGGAGGAAAAGGCAAGAACAGATATGTCTGTTGCAATGCCAAAACAAAAAAGCAGCGGTACAACTATTTGAAACAAACTTGTAATCACCTCTCTTTATTAATACCCTATAAAGTTCTCCCAGCTTGAAAGTTACATATACACCAATCATTCCAGAATCTCACAATACTTACACAATAACTAAAAAGTCACTTCAGTGTAGCTGCCACAGTAGGTTTCATTCCATCTTTTCTCCTTTACTTACCTCCTTATACATGAACACAGTCTTGTTATACTGAGCCTACATCTGGTCCCTCACCTTCTTACAGTGCTGTAAGTATATTACCCAAATGAAATACGTGTCCATTAAAATACAGATACTTGCTTTGGTACTCCTTGACAGTTTTTTCCCAAAGGGTCCCTGCATGTCTTGAAACAAGGGCTTGTACAGGCATCATAATGCCATTCACATGCAGAACGGGACACAAATTTAAGTTTGACATCTGAAAAACAACAAAGATGTTATTCTCACATATTTCTAGAAATACATACAGATGTGTTTCACTTAGAGGAATACTTTAAGTTCACTGCAGCTCTAAATCTCTTTATTCTACCTGTATTCTCTTCTTGACATATGGCTCCCCCTCCAGATTGATAAACCTGATCTAGAAGCAGAGCCTACGAAGAGGAGCTGCTCTTAAACAACAAGCAAAGAGAAGAGCAGTATGATAAATGAATAAAGTTCAAAAATATTGTTTTCAAAGAAGAGCTGTAGAACCAATGAACATTTAATTTTTCCAGTCAACAGATCTTCAAGAGTTGAGTATGCCAGGCTAAGCTATATTAGGTGTGTAAGCTACATAAACCCAGGCCGAAACACCACAGCAAGAGCTGAATATATTGTGTAAATTGGTTTTCAGTATCTCAAAAGTTTTCAGTAAGTCTTAGTAAACCCACCAGATACAGAGAAATCTGTACTTTATTATGAACTATGGAAAAACCTCCTCCCAGCATTAGGAGAAGGCCAGTTCAGTTATTCATCCTATATAAAGTTTTCACCATTGTGTTGCCAATACCTAAGCAGCCCAAAGACTGAGCTAATTGACTGTACAAGCCACTGTCCCAAGAAAAACCCACAACACGCACAAAAAACAAACCCACCTAAAGCAAACAAAACCACAAACAAACCAACATAGAAAGATGCAGTTGCTGCTTAAAAAGTTTAGACTATATAAAGTTTAGAAATAAAGGGGAAAAGTAAGAGGCACAGAGATGTATTCAAAACTAACATGAATTCAAGACTATGGCAAGAGAATAATTATCTCTATACCTAGCTGATGCAAGAGATTATTTTCTCTCTTTTTAGTACACCTCTATATTGACTATGACCCCACAGCCATCACAGTGTAAGGAAAAGCAGCAACAGAGTGCTTTAAAGCCTCTCAAACATCCCTCTCCTTAAACTGAGGGAAGCTTTCCTTTCACACTGATTTTAGACATTAACCTCCAGGCCAGGCCAACCTCAGCTTTCATTTTACTACAATACTGCTATGACAGAAACCACCAGAGCACAGAAACTCTGGATTTCACCAGTGTCGTGGCACAAATGTTTTCTGCTAGCCAGTATGTTAATCAGCCATCCCCATCACATGCCTCCCATTTTTTTAATACTTAAATTCCCCCTCCAGCAACTGGTAATATGAGCTTACGGTACTCTGTACAATAGTACAGTTCACTCACAACAAAAGAATGATACACAGTTTACAGACAATGAGTCAAGCTTCTTATATCAGGCATGAGTTCCTCAAAAGGATTTATCATGGCATTTGAAAATAACCATATGTCTCCTGGTGAAGTCTATCAGCATTTGTCTTCTGTTCAGTGACACAGCAAATCCTTCGTGAAGTGGTAAATTATGCCCTGGGTGACAGTCACTCCAGCTGACAGGCCAACTGGGCCCACAGTTCTTTTACCAATGAGGAGCTGAGCATATTGACCTGTTATAGTACTGAAGAAAAGCTTGTTGTGAATGGAGATATACACATTGCCAAATACAATATATTAAAAGATATTCCCCAACTCCATTGTTTTCTCACTTACTTGGACAGCAGAGAAGAATTTCCTTCCCTGTAACTTAAGATTTTCATTCTTTCTGGGTTTCAGAAATAATTCTGTGGTAATGAGAACAGTTGCTACCATTTAATGTAGAATTCTAATCTTTTAACACTGATGGGCTGTGGTGTTCTGCTGAGTCACAACAACCTTTCTTGTTAACTTGGTCACTTTTTTGTGTGTTGACAATTCCTACCATTTACAATTCCTCTGCCTCTTTTTTGCCTATTCTGACTATTACCTCAGAGACAAAATTTGCTCCTATCAGAATCTACATATTCTTAATAATATTATACTAAACTCTAAAACTGGCTATTTAAACAAATACAAAATTGAAATGTTGTAATCTTACTAAGAGGTTGTATTTAAATTAGTTTATAAAACAAAAAATAATTAAGAATCCGGAGTTTCATTCTCACCTGACTTTCTTCTGTTTTGTTACTCTCCCATAGATTTCAAAGAATTTAGTAGGAACAAAATTTGCCTTAGAATTAGTTCTATTTATTTATAACAGCCACAAAACTCTGCTTAGTAACGTAGATTGCCTATCTCCTCAGTTATAAGGTTAGAATTGTGAAATCCTATCTACCTACATAACATACAAACTACTAACAATCTCTGCCCATGACTTCTAAGGTTCTGCAATGGAAACTTAAGCAAATAGCACTGGAAAAATTGAACTTCATGCCCAGCCAAAACATCCCTGAAAGCAAAGTATAATTATCTACCTCCCAAATACTTTTTGTTTTAGTTTACTGTTATGATATTAGAGGAATATAATCTTGTTCATGTACTATATAATCTCCTAGTTATTCAGTCAAAAATGGGAGGTCAAACGTTTGTGGTATAAATATGGAAGACATCACAATTCTACAGTAACCTCAGTCTGATTCCAAGAACTACCAAGCAGATGTTTCCAGGACTTGGAAGTACAACAACACTTGCTCAATATTATCCAGTCCCAGGTCCCACGTCATGATCTTTTAGATTAATAAAGCTTACGAGCTCAAAATAAACTTGAGAGCAACGCTTTATAGGCAAGATATTAAGAATATTAAAAGGAACCAAAAACACTCTGTATCAAACTTAAACATTAATAAATACCTCTGTGCAGCATGAATATACTAAGTGCATCTTGAGATTAATATCAGCTGAAAATTCTCTAAGACGGGCCTTATATTTACAGCGTTAGCTATTAAAGCACATAACTAAGATCACCAAGAGCTTTGTTGCAAAATTTAAATAGCGCAAGTCACATTTTTATTACATATAAAGTGGACTCTTGTCATCTTGAAAGTGTAAAGCATATTACAGTAATTCCATGAAAGGCAAAAAGTAACTAACTTAAGCACATGATTTTTAAAAACGGTAAGAAAACTGAAACTATACCCATAAAGAGATCATCAATTCTCTACATCCACTGATTTCCCAACAACTTCAGATATGACTTGACTGCTCTACCATGACACCTTTGTGCTTGTGTATCTCGTTAAGACCAAGTGCATGATTTTTTTTGACCAAATGCATACTAACTCATTGCTGGTAAACATTCCCGCAGAGAATGCAAAATGCATTTTCTTGTAAGTGTACTCCAGGTATTCAAATTCAGTTACAAAATCAAACCCTCAGATTTGCTGTCCTGTTCCCACAAATATTTAAGTATGATGAAAATAACCCAATTTAAAAGCTGAAGTGATTTCTCATGGAAAATACTTTGCAGTGTTAGCCCATCATATCTGTGCAATTTATAGTCAAAGTATTTCAATGTGACGATATTTATTGTAATGAAATTGGAAAAAGTGACTCGTCAGCTGACTTTAAGCAGACATGTATCTATTGCTGTCATGATCAGGTCATTTAAAATTCCTCCTTCTGAATGTGCGTCACAGAGCACGAAGAAGTCTCATGAGGAACTTTCTGGCCAAGGGGATTTACTGGGCCTATTATTCTGCTCCCGATATTTATCCTCTGATTCCGCAGGAATAGCTGTTCCCAGTTCAAGAGTTTCTGATCTAATATGCAAAGCATTTACAATAGTCAGCAGGAAATTCAATATGCTTTCGCCTGTGCACTCTGGAGCTGGTGTAACTTTTCCATTAACTTAAACAAATGCTGCTGTATTTTTAGACCATGTAATTACCCTACATCAGCAGGCTGGCCCTTGTGAAAGTACACTGGAAAAAGACTCGAGTTCTATGTTTCTCTGCTTATAAAACTCTGAAACCCAAGCCCTCGGATGTGGTGATTAATGAAATGCTTCTTGATCATTTGATCTGATCCCACTTGCTGAGGTAAATTGTTTTAGTTTTCCATTGGCATAGATAGGATTTTTTTGGTATAATGACTGGAAGGTAAAGACTTCACACTTGAAAAGACATACCACTCTCTGTTAATGGATGACCACTGAGAATTGGAACATGTTTTAACCTTCTTCATTCCTCCCTCAAAGATAAAAGACTAAGGAGATATTTTTGTTATATCCAGAAAAAGTTCTTTGCTTGAAATGCTGTATGAACGCCCTGGTAATAGCATTAGCTCTATAATTCTGCAGTTCAAAACCTTCAACAGCTCTGTGACTACAAGCATTTCTCAAGAGGCAACAGGCATTTGGCAATGACAAAATCTGTCATTTTTTCTGAAGTTGGAGTGTGCCAGTCAACAGCTGCATTAGGCTGTCAGCATAATGCACCACAAACCATCAGCAGAATCACAATGCCACCATTAACACTTCGATGTTTTGATAACTAGAAGCTCCACGAGGCATACAGTTGGCCTCTTCTGTCATGGAATTCAGTGCCTGCTTCAGATTTGTCTGTGCTGAGATTCAGTATGGTCACTGTAAAACATGTCCAGGCCATGCTCCATTTGTTACATTATTTCTGTTTCTTTCTTTCTTTGTCAAACAGATTTTGGTTTCAGAGAATGAAGAACTGATTTTAAAAAAATGGTATTAACAGGGATACCTATTAAAATACTTCTGCTACCCAAATACACAAATTACTAATGCATTTAAGACTACAGCACAATAAAAAGCTTTAGAATGTAAAAAATAAACACTTGTAGTGATTTTGGAATTCTATACACCACAAAAAGTTCAGTGTTTTCAGCGAACAGTAGTTGCTGCTGAAGTTCATAAATAAAGTCACATGAATGTGATCAATGTATCTGCTGTACCAAAACAAGCTGACTCTAAAGCAATTGCTGGTTTCATGAATAATCTTTTCTGCATTGTTTTGTAGGCCAGTATAACTTCTTGTTTCCTGTTCTTGACCTATAAGGCCATTTTCATTTTAGTGCATGGTTCCAAAGCGTTTAAGACTCTGAAAAGAGTTATTTTTTTTCCCTGCTAATCTAAAAACCAAAGAGCTTGATTGATAGGTGATCTTTTTCATGCGTGCTCTTCTGTCAACAGTTCTTGTAGGAGTAACTTCTGCATCCAGGTCCTACAAAGGGTCCTAAGAATACCTCCTATATTTCTGATCCTTATGTTTCAGTGGAATAGGACTACTGCTACAGAATGGGAAGCTCTCAGGTAGGTATGAACACTCACACAGCAGTCTACACATTGTGTATTCAAGAGCTGTTGCTGTCCAAGAAACGTTAGAGAAATGGACATCTAGATCCCCAAGAAGCGGCATATATCTCCACTTTAGATGGCACCTGAAACACTAGCAGGTAACACCCCACAAAGCAAAGCCTCTGAGTTAGTATGTGAATAAAGGTCAAGGTGCTTTTCAGGGGAAACAAGAGGTTTGAAAGGTGTAATCTACTGGCTATGTCCTTAGCACTGGATGGCATGACCTCTGAGGGGGCCACAAAGCTTGCAGAAAGAATGCACCCTACAGAAAACTCTTGTCAGCAATTAGAAGGAAAGAATAAAGTGTCATCTGCAGATCCAAGCTTTTAGAAATGCATTCAGTTCTTTTCTATTCCCCTTGTGAATCCATTACTCATCAGCAGGAATTCTCTACTCCTTAAGAACCTTCTCACCACCTACAAAGCAAGTATTGCCCAGAAACTATACACTAGGATATGCATTTCCAAATCCAGTTGGCACATATAGCAACGCATTACCCACAGCTCCCTGTGATATAGGGGAGAGGTAAACAAACTCACCACCTCTGAAAACATAAATACCATTTAGCCTATATTTTCAAAAGGAACAAACTGCTGTTCATAAAATACAACTTTAATTACCTACCTACAAGCTTAAAGAGGGTCGACAGTCTGAACTCCTCTGAATGATGATACTTCAAAAGCTCAACTGAAGAGGCTGAAACATGGATGAAATATCCTGGTTTTGCAAATGACTCAAAGGAACTGTATCCAGAAAGCCATGTATTCTTGTGAATAACAAATGTAGATCTGTTGTGAAACTCTTCACTTTTTTTCCATTTAGAAAGAACAAGAGTATTATTGGAAACCATCTGAAGAAAATAGTTTGGTCTCTCAGCTGTTTCAAATGAAATTAAGTTGGAATCTGGAAGAAAAACAAACAAACAAACAACATACAACTCATTTACTTGCTGATATATACATAATAAACTAAGCTCATTCTGATGTACTACTACTGGTATTAGCAGCATGAACAATGAAAGCTAACAGTGAAAACAGCCTGAATCTTGTAAAAAAATACACTATATATAGATTTACAAGTGCTAGGTTCTGATGGAGAATTAGTTTTCTAAATATCCTACAGAATTCAGTAGGAATACAAGCAGATTAAGACATTTGGCTACACGAGGATAAAGGAATATAGCCCTGCAGTCAATGAGAACTTCAGTTTATAACCTTCACTAAGTCACTTGTTTAATAAAAATTTAAACTTCATCTAATTAGCTTTAGAAGTAACATTTGCCACCAGGAATTTACAGCTTAAGAGCTCAGCCTTTTATTAAAAATAATTTACAAAACTGTGTCTTTAATTCAGCTTTCTAAGCAGTCAACTCTCTAGCCCTCCCCTAAGAACATTAACAGCAAAGTCCACTTTCTGGCAAAGGCACCCACATGATACCTTACCCTAAAAAAAGTACTTCTGATTTCAAGCAAGCCTCTGTACAACCAACTGCAGAGTGGCAGAACGTGAGCCTGTTACAGGCATCTGTTGCTCACAGAATTACTTCACACTGTAAACTCTGCTATTCTCTCAAAAACAGCCATTAAACAACTGGAAAATCAACTAACCCTCCAGGCCTGGGTAGCATTTCTTTAAAAAAAAAAAAAAGTGAAGAAAACAAATGGTCTTTATTAAGCAGATACACTATCACATTCTGGTATAACACTTCTGGAAGACAAACCTGTCTTTATGCTCATAAAAACTTCAACTAAACTGAAAAACATAGTGGCACTTTTCAGTACTTTTTTATTAATTGTCTGTAGGAAGTAGTTATTTGTAAGTAACAACAGACAGTGGGTGTGTTCTAGAATACCTACTGTACAGCCACTCAGCACATCTATGCCCAAAACTTTCTATTACCTACAACTTGTCTGAAACTGATAATACACCATTTTTCTGAGATACCAAAGAACCAAGACAGATCTTTTGACCCAGGTCTATTAAATGAAAGCTTGTATTCAAGGGTAAGCATTTGCTCTGCTTTATTTAAGCCTCTATTTTACAGTAACTTTACCATGGGCTTTGGGTTTATAAAGTCCAGAAGTCAGCATAAAGCTCACTGCATATCCAGGAATGGTATCATCTTCTCTCACTTGGAGAACACCACCATCCACCAGTTTCACTGCCATTACAGATTGTCCATCCACATAACTGACCAGTTTGTATGGGCCCTTTCCTAGAGCTATTGAGAAAATAAAATATATCAGAATTATCTTTCATGTCAAGCATTACAAATGCTTGCGTTTGAAGTATGACAACAGCACATAATGAAAAACACATCTCTCCACTCTGAAAACAGCTCTGGGTGCCATGCACTCAACAACCAAAAACAAAGCCAAACTCTTAGAAAACACCTGTTCTAAAAACTTTCTAAAATACTTATTTTCCAATTTTTAAGATTTATGATTAACTTTTTTTTGACCTCCCTCATGCACTTTTGTTTCCTAGTCACTTTATTAAAGTTCTCACCCCTCTGTTATATGATTTCGAAGTAAACAGTATTCTACAGACCACCCTGGGATCACTCTAAGTTGTTTATTTGTATGGCTGAACTGATTAGATGCTTCTTAATGTTCTTTAAAACCTATTTTATTGGTGTCTAAATTGTAAGGCATTTTGCAGGGAATAAAAGTTTGTTGTCATCAAATATAGAACTCCCTGAAGAGTGCAGATACAACATAACCACTTGGAAGTGAGACAGGAAGAAATCAGCATCGTAAGCGATGGAATGGTCATGTTTTGTCTATACATCAAAAAACCCAGAGCATGTCAAGTTATTATTTCACAAACCTTAGAGCATCCCACCACCGTACTTAGTTCCAATTTCACTGAAAAAAATATTTTAAAGTTTAGTTTCAAATGTTATATGAAATTATTTTTGTAAACCTCTCTGTTAAAGCCAGGCATTTTAGACCACACCTGAGCAATTCACGTCACCACCATTTTACCCACAAGCCTGCATTGCAAGCATACTTCTATGGTGGAGGTGTCCCAGAACTTCTCACCTGATCGTTGCAGGCTAATACCACTGGCCCTTAAAAATCTGTTCCAACAGGTTAAAAGTTTGGATTGAGATTTGCAGCCTGCCCTCATATTCTGTTTCTCCCTAATGTTAAAATTTATTAAGAGTTTTTGAAATCTTTTTGAAGCTGCTCTACAACCAGAGGTTTAGATTCTAATGGCACTGATAGGACACAAGCCCATGCCTAGCTAAATATGTACAGTGATAGCTGGTAACCTTCATGAAGGCAGTTAAAAAAAATTAAAATTATTTCAAATATCCAGTGTTACTTTCCTGCCTCAACAATTCTGGGGAATGCTACTGCAGGTAGAGAAGAAAAGTGGGGAAGAGCCAGCAGACCTACTGGCCAAAAATCTTCAGCATGGAAATTCCCCCACCCCGTTGGCAGCTCTAATTAATCTGGATTAGCAAACAGCAGCAAGATATGAAATGAGAATTATACAATAACTACTTTTTTTACAAGCTGGTCACAAGCACAATTCCACTATTTCAACTAATTTCTGTCAGTGATAATTCAGTAGCAAGTAAAACTATTAACACACTTCAAAAATTATGTTATCATCCAACTTCACTACTGCCACAGAAGTTAGAAACACCGCACTTCCAATCTGTTACAACTACAGCGAGATTCTTTAGTATCAGACTGTATTTTATTTATAAAACATAAACCAAAATGGAAATGTGAAACTGCAATGACCTCTTACATATTCAACTGTCCTTTATTTCAATCCAAATGCTTCAGTAGTGATTTAGGTAAAACTTCAGTGCATTAACAATTTGACCCCACTCAATCTTTTCAACAGTTGGTGTAAGAGAAAATGGAAACTTCTTGGACATATTGTTTGAGCCTGGCACGTTGCACAAGTCTCTTCCACTTCAAACTGAGTCCCTCTCCAAGCTGTTTTTAGGAGAGAGCTGCTGCAATATGGAGTCTAACAGAAGACTGAAATCATCTGGATAGGCAGGCTTCTCCATGAGCTTGACAAAAAAAGAGTTATAGAATAAATAGCAGGAGTCCTGACCATTCCTCGCATCAGGCTGGCTTGCAGGGCTGGTATGTAAGCCACATTGAGCTATGTAGACACTTGCAAGGGAACTTTAAAATAGGCTGAATATGGATTCCAGCACTAACACAGCAGTACAGCACTCCGTACAGATTCCAGGTTTACTCTAGCAGCTTGTACAAGTTTTGCACCTCTCTCTCAGTGCCATTCTAATGTGGCAGCAACGCTGGTCACTCAGGAATTTAAAGCTAGGTCTGAGATACCTAAATGGAAGGTCAATCCCCATTTGGGCACAAAAAGTTGTAATATCTTAATAGGCAGCTCCCTCTGGAGGCTGCCCAGGAGAGCACAACTGATTTAACAGGCCCGGCGGGCATTCAGTTCTGAACCGCAGCACGCCTTCAGCAAGTAGTGCCACTAGTACTATTGAGTTGAATAGTGTATTGATTATTTAATTATTTATTTGTTTAATCATGATCTGTAAATGCAAAGAAAATTAGTTAAACACATTCTTGAGGAAGGCCCAGTAATCAAAAAAATGATAAAATTAGAAGTCTTTCAAACTGTAAAATAAGCAAGTAAAACAGAACCTTGGATATTTAATACATCATTCACAACTGTTTTCATCAATGCTATAATTTTTATAAAGTACTAAGACTTATATAAAGAAAAAGATTCTATTGACATTTTATCAGCTTCCTCAGGACTTACCTTTGTTGAAATATTCACAGTCATAAGCTAAAAAATAAAAAGAAAAGAAATGCAGTTGCAGGCATTCTGCAGATAAACAGTTTTTCTCTTATCCTTTATAATTAAGGAGTAGCCCAAATACTTGGCCAAGTTAGGTCATACACAAACATTTATTAAAGAACTATTGCTAAATATTTACTGCTTTAAATAAAATACTACACTGATTTAAATAAAATACTGTTTTCATCAGGAATACTAAGATCACAGCTTACGGCTGTCTTTTTGTGACCTCTAGTGGTTAAGACTAAGCTTTGCTGTCTTTCCTTGCTCACAATAAAACACACATACCACTCATAAAAAACAACCAAACAAAACCCAAAAGCAACCTTTTCACTCTACAGAAAAATATACTGTATGACTTTGAGCAAGCTGCATACTCTCTCTATGCAACTGCACAGTTAGGAACAAAACAACAACAACAACAACAAAAAAATCACCCCAACCCAAAAACATTTCCTTTCATTCTTTTTATCACGCCTTTTGGGAAAAGGACTGTCTCCTGTACATTTGCACTAGCTGCCACAGAAAAAGGCCTCTGATTTTTTTTTTTTTTTTTTACAACTTCTAAGCATTGTTGAATAGGGATACTGAAGTAACAACGAAGTACTGCTTAAAATCCTACTTTTTTTTTCCATCAAATGACCTTTGTATTTCACACTTTCTCTGAAAGCATCATTACAGCAGCTATGTTTCCTAGACCCTGTTAAGTAAATTTTCCTGAAGATGGAAATGATTTAAGCTGTTAACTTTGTAACCCTGGTTTGAGGGACGCGGGCTGTATCCTACTGCAGGCTTCTCATGATTTTCCCCTTTCACAACATACCAGAAGGAATTAAAAATAGAAAGAGTACCACCCACAAATATGGAAAGCAGCATCTAATCCAGCTAGACTAAAATGAACGTGGAGGGCAGTGAGAGGTACCCACTCATCTTTCTACCAGTGAGGCTTAGCAGTTGAATTCATAGCCCCAGGAAACTTAATGTGATTGAGGTCTCAGCCTCGGGAATCAGACAGTGGCAGGCACTGGCAATGCCAGTTAAGTAAACTTACGACACACTCTAGGGGACCTCCAGTCTACAGCAACTCCATGCTGGCAGCACTGATGGGCATATGCTGATACACTTGTACAGAAACACTCACAGTCACCTCCTTGGTTACAACCACACGTATCTGACAAGCAGTTTGAGTAAAACCAGGTGACATCAATCTGGAAACAGAAATCTCAATTATCAGAAATATTCATATAGACATATACAGTCACCTCAAAACGAAGCTATGACTCTTTCAAAATTTAATATGACTTGAAACTATTAAAGATTTTAAGTTAAACTTTCTTGAAATGCAAAAAAGTTTATTAGAAGATATCATAAAACCTTATACAGTATTTAACACAGTTAAATCAATGACCTATTAAGAACATACACAGTAAGATGATGTGAGCTTATGCTTTGTGTGGTTTTGTAATATTTAAACAATAATAGAAAGAAGTTTATGAAACAAAAGACTCCCTCTAAATCCATGACAAATCAATAAATCTCAGAAGTGTTAAGAAAGTTAGATATACATAAAATGTAAGAAATCAAGTGAGACTGGCTCGTTCTCTTCATTTTATTACACAATCTCAAGTGAATTCGTGATTTTAAACTATTTTGAAGTCTTAAGTGACAAAATTTCAAAGAAAACTGTCCATGCTAACTTGCTTATTAAATTGTTACACATTCTACATAGATTTACACCTAAGTAATACTTACACACACATGAAAACCTTATTTGCTACCTCTGTTATGCAGTAGACTAAACCAATGTTACACTAATAAAACCTGAACATTAGCTTTCCTTTCTTTCCAAAATAATACACAAAGCAACCCTGTACCATTCCTGGTTGTCTTAAACAAGAAATCTCCTTTCTCCCTAGTAACCATTCTGACACTTACACAGTCCTAATACTTGAACATCTTGGGATATGTCATTTTCCATATAAGACCTAGCTCTGGATATCAGTCCCTTCTCATTCTCTAATTGAACTGGAGCCTGCTGACTCTCAGAACGTGTTGCATGGCTCATTTATTTCCTTGTCTGTGCCTGAGTGAGGAGATACATGTGTTTTTTTTCCAGGAAGGAGCTCTTCCCATCTGATACTGCCTAGAAGTAACTGCCCATTTATTTAATATGCCTGAAAAACATGCATGCTCTGTAATACATTTGAGCAAAATAATGGGAGTGGTTATGCTTACGCAAACAGTACTTGGGCTGAAAAAAGGTAACTCAAATTGGGTATAATTTTGTCTGCTTTAATTACAAAGGGAACTGATAGGTTCTACCCATATTGTAGAAAGAAAAATTGCTGAAGTGGCTTATTGTCTAGGTCAGCTACGTGCAGAGAGTCCTTAGAATAGGTTCAGTTCACCATTCACATTTTAGAATCAGAATAGGTATGGGTTAGAGTTTCTTCCTGTTCTCCTTTGCTATAATAATCAAAATTATTATGTTATGGAAAACATGATGAAGATTTGAAGTGATGTGAGTTGCAGAGTAGAGTTTCTAGTGATACGTTCACTTTTGCATCATTGTATAGGTGACCACAACTCACCACTGGATGACAAGCTTCAAATGTTTCACTTAACAGTATTCCACATTCCTTCTTAGCAAATGGCTCTCTAAGGGGATTCAAGCCGCATGGATTTCGAATGTCAGAGCTGTCAACACACTTAGCCAGAAAGCAAAATTAAGGTGAGAAACTTGTTTCATAACCACTTTGTGTTTGAACTCGCAAAGTATAGTTCTATGTCGGGGTTTTTTTGTTCATTTGTTTAAGAGCAGATGTAAAACGAAACAAATGCAGCATTTATTAAACTAAAGCCAGGCTAAGATACAGAATTAAAAGGGGTGATAATCTGCAGAAAGGGGAAAGTACACAATCTGAAGCAATGTTTCATCTGTCTGAGAGCAGTAGAAAAACACACACAAATACAGGTCTACACAGAGCTGCCACACATACCCAATTTGTAATCCTTATACCTGAATAACATAGCTGACATAAATACCATAAATACCATAAATACTTGAATGATGTACATTAGTACTGTCAGAGATCAGATCTTTCTACTCTACTAGGATAGAACGTGTCTACGTACACCATTTAAAATTACATTTTTATCTTTACAGCACATGGAAAGAGTATTTTTATTTTCCACTGCTATGGTTTCACAGTTAAGTATTTCCCACGTTATCTTTGATGACAATGCCATCTCAAGTAAATCCACAATTCTTCCATGACGGAAAAGAAAAATTACTATTTTATCATTCAAAATCCTTCAAAGACTCTTGCAGATTCAGAATACTGTAAAGCATTTTTCTCTACACTATAGCACTGTGGGGAAAAGAGGTAATTAGTTTTTTTTTCCTTAATGGATTATGATCTCAGTAAGAACCACTGATATTGCCATTTGAATTGCTGCTTGACTGATACTCCCAGGAACAAATTTCTCAAATATCTCTACACATCTATATCATGTGGCAGCAGAAAAATCTACTAGCAAAAACATTCTTTTTACTGTGTACCTCTACAGCTGTCCAGCTGCTTCCAAACTCTTGTGAGTTTGTTAATTCAAAGTTATCTGGAGTCCTCAATTCATTTACTGTCTTCAAATCAAAATTTCCACATAATCCAGTCAATTTACCCTGGGGAAAAAAAAAATAAATAAATTTCCACATGATACAGAACACTACCAGCCACAATTGTTTTCAAAACTTGCTTCTTCAGTTCCTTAATTATAAATTTGCCAGGATTTGATCCTTTTCAGCTAAACTTCAGCCAAAACAGTTCATATCTCAATTTCTGACACATTGTCCACCCTCTGAATAATGATAACACGTCTTAAGATCTACACTAATACCTCAAAAGAATGGCAGTAAGAACGTTGACTTCCTCTTACCTGCCACTGATGACCCATCTGTACATGAACCGTTGTTCTCTGATCCCAAAGAATGGTGATGTGCTCATCAGGAAAATGAACAACAGTGAAAAAACCAGCTTTCCATAACTCTATTTGTTGTAGTTCATCTATGTGACTAGATAAGTTCTGTTTGAAATAAAACAAGGCAGCCTACAATGTAAGTAATGTCTTCACAAAGTGTTCATTTGACAGGAAATTAAACATTTAAATAAAATGAATGACCACTGTTCCAGAGGTGATCAGCATTCACGGTAAAGGTATTTATGCTTCTGCTACTTAAGTGGCACAGTAAAGTTTTTACTAACAAAACGAAAAAACGCTCAGAGAAGTACATAAGGTACCTTTTGATCGGTGCTAAAAACAGAAACTTACTGGATTTCCAGTTTCATCATCAAATATTAAAAAAGATTTCCCAATATTAAGGAAAATGTTTTTTCTGCATATGATTCCCGTATTAAAGCAGTTAATATTCTCTATAATAACAGAAAAACTGGTTGAAGTGCCCTGAGGGAAAAGAAAAAAAGAAATAGAAATGGACACACTTAAATATACAAATATAAATATGGATATTGTTACATTGTTAAATTACAGAAGAATCAGTGTATAATTATGATGTTATGTATGATTCAAAGTCTAAGTAAAATCAAAACTTAGAACACATTACACAGGACTCAAAATTTAGAGATTGGAAATAAGTAGAAAGGTAGTTTTTAAAAAGTAGCTTTAAAAAACAGTTTTACAGAGGCTTTACAAAAACGTCTCACCTTAACAAGGTAAAGCTTACAAGTTCCAACAAAGTCAAATGTTAGTCCATCAAATGTTCTGTAATGCCGGTCCCCATATGCAGTACACATTGATGGGCAAGGATGGAAGGTACATTGAAATGATCCATGCTGGCAAATGCTGAAAAATGTATGATCAAGAATGGTAATATCAACTGTTAACCATGGACAAGTGATTACAGCTATTGCACTGAGAACCAAAAAACAACCCCAGAAGCCATGCAAGTATGATTGCTGTGAACAGAAGCATTGTGAAATGTTAAATAAAAGCAGCATGTATAAACTGATTTGCTGAGGAAAAAAAAAAAGTACATATTGAACTCATTCAGTTTGTGTTACTTCCTGTTAGAATTTATAGGTGCCAGCATATGTAAACACCAAAGCGAATTTCTTTTCTTGAAACAAGAAAAGCAAATAATGCGACCCAAAGCAATACAATTTATTCTCTAATAATGTGCCACAAAGATAAAGCTTTCTTTTTCAGCTTCTCATAGAACGTTTGTTTCTATATGAGCTGAATCTTGCAATCAACAACCTACATGTCCTTTTAGTACAGTCTTTATTTGCTCTCTGCTGGAACAACAATTTTACAGAAGTGCAAAGGAAAAACTTTCAGTAGCACTATTTTGATGCTTACATTCCTTAGAAGAACCATGGTTTGGGTTGTTGGGCTTCCAGAACAGTTCAGGTTCTGTCAATGGCCACCTTAAGCATCAAAATGTTTTTGTCACACATCCACAAAGTGACTGTTGAGACCTTGAATTACCTGTGCTTTCTAACTGCCTAACAACAAAGCTTTGGAGCACTGGATACTATGCCTTTTTTTCTGCATCACCCTGTTGCAATCTAAATAACATTTTCAGAAATGACAAAGAATTTCATTTCCTGCACTCAGAAGTCATTTTCAATATGTCATTTCTCAGGTTTCTTTATCACCTGGACACTTAAAAAAGCTTCCTGGAAAACTGAAGACAGCAGAGCTGGTACACTGGTATAGCTTTACTACAGGCATCTGTTATAAATACAGGTTAAACTAAACATAGCAAGTGACAATTTCAGCATATACCCGAGTCTACTGTCTAAAATACTGACTTGTGAATTTCCTGGTTAAATGAATGCGTCACATTTTGCATATTAATCTGACTCTGTAATCCTGTTTGGCATTTCATATACTGAAGCTATCGTATTTTACATCAGAAGGAAGGGCTTAAAAGGCACCAAGGTCTTGGAAGTCCTTTGCACAGTCTTGTTTCATACTAAGCAATATAGCTCCCAGAATCTTGACAGTCCTAGCTGAAAAAGCAGACTACTAGCATCTTCCAAACTTCAACTAGTTTTTTCAAAAAAGTATTTACAAAGTATTCTTAAAATACAGAAGACTCAACTCAGCAGCCCACAAAGACTAACCAGCATTGGCTTCATGTTCTCAAGGTATTAGAGCAATTCAGCATAGCTAACTGCACCATCCATCTTACCTTGCACAACACAACACCAAAATGCTACTCTGATACCTTCAGGTAGCATAACCATCTTTTACATTTAATCTTGCCAGCACATGATAACAACTTTGGGCAATTGCCTTGAAAGCCAAACTTGAGAAACCTAGAACCACAGTTCAGCCAGACCCCAGAGCTTGGCTTACAAGTTCCTGGTGGTTTTGCCACTTGACTTTTTTTTATTTTAATTTGCCATTTTATGGTTCAATAGACAATAGTTGGACAACACTGTTCAACAGGTGATTAGTTATGTTGCTAATAGTACATTAAATATGAATAATATTTGGTAACAACGCACACTATTTCTCTGCACTGAATAACACTGAAGTCATTACGACGCTATGAGTGCCTAAGGTGGTTTGTTTGCATGGGAGTATTCTCACAGTTTGCATGAGAAAAAATGCAGATTTCCTCTGACATATCAAATACACCCCTATGTACACACACAGCAGACTCAAAAGCCTGTTCTACACTTTGTATCAAACAAAGCTTGCTGCAGACTCCCCATCTTTTCAGTGAAACTGATTGCCATTATGAATCTGGTTTTGTTTCTGCGTATGGAAGACTAAAAAAGCCATGACAGCCTTAAAGATTTGTACATGAATCAACGAGCCTGACCTCAGAAAAGAAAAAAAGAGAAGGCATCTCTCTGCCTGAACTGCTGCTGCCTTTGGTGAAGTCTCATACAGATTAAATGGAATATAATAGTTCTTTCTAATGCAAGCAATCCCACACCAGGTGCAATTGGAGAGGCCTTTGGAAATAAGAGGGTGAATAACCCGGGTCGCTTTACCTGCCTGCCCAGTGGAGATGGCTTGTAAGTCGCTTCACCAGTCGACCAAAGGGCTACAAATATCTTCTAGAGCAGATACTGAGGACCTGACGAGAGGCAGAGGTAGGCAATCAGCACAAGGCTGGAGGGGGCAACGACATCCAGACAAGGCAGTGATTAGTGCTGACTGGACAAGCCTTCACCATACTAAACTCTACTGAGCTGTGCAAGGCCAGGAGCAGTAGGTTACCAGGGGACATGAGTCAAATGTACCTGGTAAGCTAAAAGAAGGGGACAAAAGCAAGGAATTGCTCTGCTCAGAAGCTGGAGGCTATACCACTACATAGTACCTTGATGACTGTCAGTACAACTGATTTTTCTGAGGCTCTACTAAGACAATGCAGTATGTTTTCATATCTTCACTCCTGCAAATCTAATTGAACAGGTAGCATGCCACATCCTGCTGAGAGCTCCAGGAAACTTTGGGGAGTAAC
Organism: Chloroceryle amazona; assembly: GCA_027560015.1. NCBI lineage: Eukaryota > Metazoa > Chordata > Aves > Coraciiformes > Cerylidae > Chloroceryle > Chloroceryle amazona. The sequence goes on from JANHFX010003972.1 coordinate 81,098, forward strand.
TAAGCCCTAGGGTATGTGCTGCATTTACAGTACCAGATAGTAAAAGGAATCAACTTCTGCACATAGTTGAGTGATCCTATCACCTGCTGTCTATTGGAACACTTCCTTCATAATCTGATTAATTCATCAGTTATCTTATCCACACATGCAAAAATTAGCAACCGATGTATCTGTTACTCTGCTCAGTACACGATGGTGCTCAGGACTCTCTCTAATTTATCACTGTAGTAGGTGTATACTTAGGTCCACAGGGTTATGTTTTAGGTCCTCAGACTGCTCAGATTCAGTGCTAAATGTGAAAGTGAGTAAGTAAAAAGCTTTTAAACAAGTATCACTCAGGTGTAGTATTTGAAGGACTTTACCTCCCCTTTATGAACACTGGCCAAGGAATATTAATTTACATTACTTAGATAATAAATTAAATAATAAAAGATTCTAAATCAACCTTTAAAAATAAAATTAAATAATCCCAAATAGCTGTTACTTTGCTAGGTAAAATCCCCTTGAAACAAAAAGCCCTAAGAGTCATCTTAGCAGCTCTTTGAAACAGCATAAATAAAAACTTCAGGTAAAGTTTTTTCCAGAATCTGGTGTAAAATTTATGATTAAGAAACATGAGGAATAATCAATCAATAAACAAACAACTAAAAATCAAATAATTGCCTTAATAGATCTCTGCTTACCATGTATGACAGGAAGAAATGACTTTATCACCTGGGAAGTATTCCTTTCCTTTCCATGAACATGGACATTCATCCACGTCTAAGCACACATCCCCATGTTTAACAAGACTATCAAAAAAAAGAACAGTACGCATTCAGCAGAAGTACACCTGGGATTTAGATACGAAAACATTTCCCTAAACTTCCAAATTATTAGCATTATTATTATTCAAAACAAATAATATTTTAAATCTTCCAAAACTGAAAACACACAATTTTGTTAATTATCAATATATTAGTAATGTCATCATTTCCTTTCACAAGAACCTGAATATTTTATCTTTACTAAGTGCTAGAACTTTGGGCACTAGCCCTTCAGCCATTAACCACGTGTAGATTTATTAGCATACAAAGTTTAAGGTTAGGGAAACAGAATTTCCAGATCCCCTCTAAATTTCACCACACTTCTTATAACTCTGCCATTTAACTAATATTTAACCAAAGCCAAGAAATCTTACGAGAGAAGTAGCAGCCATCACACCCCTTTGCTCTAGTGGCATATGCTCTTACAATTAAAAACAAACAAACAAAACAAAACAAAACAAAACACAAAACAAACAAAAAACCCACACAAAACCACAAACAACCCAAAAAAAAACCCCGAACAAAACAGTGGTTTAGTATATTCTCAGAACTGTTAAATAAGGATTTCTTGTACTTTTGTCACCTGACTTAAAAACTTTTCATTTGCTGCACTGCTTTCCTACAGCTATAGTTACACCTCTTGCTCTGTGAATAAATTAACAAGAATCAAAAGTATCCTCACTGCACAAAACTAATTACCTATTTCTGTACAACTAGCACCTTAATGTAAGCAATCACAAATATGCTTTACTTTACCATCAGAAATATCCTCACAGGCTCCAAAGATCCAATACTGACAGAATACCTTTGACAACCAGCCTGCCAAATAGAAATTGTGAAACAAACTCTTGATGCTCTACAGCAGTGCCTTTCACTGACTGCTGCAGCTTTGGCTTGTTTTGGGTTCTGCCTGTGCTCCTGTACAGGATCCCGTTCGATACAAGGTAAGCTGGAGCAACTAACATCCTGGTTACATAGTAAATAGATTTCTTATGTGTGCCATACAATCTACAATTGTCCTTGTTTCTAAATACTAAGTTTTGAAATGTATTTGTATTGGAAAATAATCTCTTAAAATGATCCTGTTGGGCTGATATATTTTTCTTTTTCTAGGTAAATTTGTTTGGAAATCCAGTATCCCTCTCTAGTAATACAAATTTTACACAGGTTTTCCTGTGTTCTTAACAGTTTTCTGAAGAATACAAACTTGGTGTTTCTGATGTTTTATCACTGTAATTTGGGCAAAACACTGCACCACGGACAAGCAACTGTAGGTGTTAGGTATACGTGTGACAAACACGGTAATGACACTGTTTTGTTTCCCTGGTATCCACAGAAAAGATTCCATCATTGCATTTATCATGGAACATTTTATTTAGTTGTATTAATGAACTGGTAATTTGTGTACTATGAAATACCAACTCTTCTTCATTTTGTTATTTATCAGGCAGAAATGTGCAACTCTGCAGCTCTTCTTAGTGGGAAACCCCCTCCTCCGTTCTACTAAAAAACTGTCATTTTCCCCCAGGTATGTGAAGTGTTCTTTGTAATCCACACTTATTTCAAGTATTGTGTCACGTGAAGATAATCAACTGTGAGACAAATTCCCACTGGTTTAAAGCTGCTTGGAATGAACAAGGCACATAGAGACACAAAGAGAATCACACTGACACAGCAACAGAAAATGCAGCTTTTCTCTCACATTATTTCCCTGGCTAAAACAAGTGATAACAGCTTTCTCTCATGTAAAGCCAAGAATATGGATAGATTTCAATGATCTAAGAATTCACCACAAGTACCTTACATAGAGGCCTTGTACAGCTCTCCTTTGAAGTATCAGACATTTTCCTTGATGTCTGTGCTTACTGTCCAACCTACAATGGACTGAATGACAGCTATCACACTTCACCCTGCTGAACATTCAGTTTCATTACTCTCCCATTATTGTCCATAGCTTTGCTCCTTCACATACACCCAAATATGTAAAATAAGTCTTAGCAAAGGCATCATTATAAGCAATGTGACTCCTGTGACTCAACAAGCACTAGTCCATAAATCCGGCCCAGAATACTTAAAAACTCAACACAAAAAAGCAGTCAATGTCACCTCAGTTTTGTATTTCACCAGTAAGAACTGATTGCTTAGAAAGGTGATTTTGAAGTTTACGACCATCTTAATTTTTCTGAAAGCAATCTCAAAACCACATATATATGCAGTATAGGATCACCAGAGCCAGGTATTTAAAAGATACCAGCTTTGACTGGCTTGCAAGTAAATCTATGATGGTAAGAACTGAACAGCATCGACAGTGACTCCCTACTTTAAAACAAATACACATAATTCTTGGATTATACCTTGTATCCTAAACTGCAGTTTGTGTTCATAGAAGCAAGATGCTACCATGATATACTTGACACATAAGGATTAGCAGAACCTAGAAACTTTTTCCCTTGCCTTTTGAGAAAGTGCCCCTGAAACACTGCATAAGTACTTTCCTGTCATTTAGAACCTGGTGCTACATATTAAATTCATAGAAACAAATAAATACTTTGCCATTTTTATCTCATTGGTACAGACTGATATTCCTGGTTCAAATACTAGGCATGTGACACTCTTTCCTAGTTCTACCCGAAGCACTTGGGATAAAGTAGTACAAAACAGACAAGCCTTTTCTGTCTCCTCCCCCCAGCCACTGTCAGTATTTCTACAGGCAATGTACAACCATAGGAGAACAGAATTAAGTTGGCAAAAGTAACTTAATTTTGTGGGTTTGTCTCTAGGAAATCACAAAACTCTGCCTCTTAACTATACAAATGCATTATCAGAGTCTTGAGATCACCAGTACTTGACACTGAGCCTTCTAAGCTAAAACATTTTAATTGCTTACAATCCAGAACTAACTTATACTAGAAAGTTCACAATCTCAGTGGTCGTGCACAGCAATATGAATCACATCAACTTTACTCTCTGCGGAGCTGCCTGCCATACTGTGCTGCTGAAGGTAGCCATTGGCTTTGAACAGCATCCGCCAGGTACAACAGGACGAGCTTTTGCCGTTCTGAAAGAAGTCTCCCTCCAGTTAATTTCTTAGCTCTGCCCTTTTCCACCATGACACTGCATTATGAGTTGGACTAAACACAAGTTTCATTTCATGTGACCAGTTTGACATTTCATACTTCAGAATGTAAAGGTAAAAAACAGAAGTCTGAGTAGCAATCTTTTACACATCTATGACACATAAAAAGACCTACATATAAATGACTGTGAGTCCACAGACTTCAGCTGAGCCATTTCAACCCAGTTCAACTACGGACTTAGCTTTCACTCTTAGGTTTGAGAAGGCTCTCAAGACAAACAGTCATTTTAGAGTGACAACACTCAAAAACTACAAACTATGTGCTTAAGAGACTAATCCTCATGAAACCAATGCAACTAAATAAATAATTGCTATTTTTATACTAAAAAATATTGAATTAAAAAAAAATCACTCAGTAATACAGTGCTTGATTCTAAAATATTACAACAGTTCACCTGCATATTTTCAGCATAAATACCTAACACTGAAAATAATGCCTCTATCCAGAAAGGAAAAAGATAATAACTCAGCCAAATTAAATTATTTCATTTTCATTCCTAAGTTACTGACCATT
>JANHFX010003972.1:86492-122170 GCA_027560015.1 Chloroceryle amazona
AGCATGTTTACGTTCCAGATGGAGGCAGGGGGAGGGGGGGGATATCTATATAAATGTGATTCCACTGTTATACAGGGATTGGATCAAGCCACTTAAATACCCTTTCTAGATTCCTGTTTCGTTGTAATTATTGTGAAGTATTAGACTTTTGGCTCCACCTGTCTCGTTGTTTACTGTTTCTTACACATTCAATGGCCCATGTCATTGTGTGGCAAGCCTTCATGAGTTGGATGCTCACCCCTTCACACCTCAAATTCTCCAAGTAGAAATGTGGTATGTCCTCAGCAGAATTTATTACTCCAACATTATTGAAGGTAGTCATCTACGCACACCAAAAGATGCAAATCTGTCCGTACTCACCCTGCTGGGCAGACACAACCTGAAACACATGGAAGGTGTGCTGAGAAAGTGAGGTTGAGCAGCTGATTCTCACAAGTTCGCTCTCTGCTGAGTTCAGGATCAACTTCGGGATTACTGCAGTTAATATAAACTTGTCCAACTGGGCAGCCGTGCACTGGGGCTGGGGGGTGAGGAAATGACAAACACATTAGTATTCATGTCTGAAATTCTGTATTCAATAGTGCTTTAAAATAGATTGAGAGTGTGTAACACAGAAGTGTAACATCCAGTGCCACCCAACTGCCTGTCTCTCCCAAATGTAGTTAGCTTCATAGAACCCCTATAAATCTCACTCACAATACTGAAATTAATGTCATGACTATCTGAACAGTTGGTCAGAAATCAGCCTTCCCAAAGAGAAATGCAAAGTACTACCAGCAGAGAAACAGAAAGCAACAGAAAGTTAAACATTTTAATAAGAGGTCTGAGAACTGGATGTGGCTTCCCATGCTGGAGCCACTGATGATGAACAGAACAGCTCTACTGTACAATTGCTTTGGGACTGCACTGAGCATACTGTGTATGTGCAACAGAAATGCCCAAAGTGTTTTGAAGTGGTTTTGGTTGGTTGCCAAGTTTTTGTTCATTCATTATGGAGAGAGGTTCTGGATAATCAAATCAGTATAATCACCACCTTCAACCACACAGGGAACAGATTCCTACTAAAGGTTAAGGAGTTGGCAATTCTAGAACTGAAACTGCAAATAAGTTTTTCTTACAGATGTAACGGAGTACAGACCATAATACTTAATGACATACAAAATATACTGTAATAAAAAAGGCACATTCTTTTTCCTAAGTACAACAATAGAATTATTATTTTTTCATATTTCAGTTACAGGGAAAGAAAATATTTCTGTGAAAAACTGTTGCCACTGTTCAGTTTCTACAATGTTTTAGGGGCAAAAGCCACCCTTTGTTTGTTCTAATGAAGTTCTTCCATTTGTCATGTGGTTAAGCTAATTTACATTAGCCATCTAAAAATAATTAGTACTATAAGCACCGGGACAAAAAAAAGTAGCTCAGACTGAAGAGCATTTTTCACAGTTATGCTGCTGCTTTGCACTTGTTTTGCTTTCAGTCACACAATTCTTAAATGACAGATTCCCTCCTGCAAGTTATTCATTCGTATGTATTGTGCAATCTTCTACTACAGATATGGAATTGAAATATCTTTTTACTCCTCTCTCTTCACTTACCTATTATGTTGTTATCACAATTCATTACTCCATCCCTGCAATGGCTGCAATAGAAATACATTAACATACGAGAGCCAGAAAGATCCAAAATGTTTTCTATTTAATAAACATATAGTATGAACCAACACAAAATAGCCGGATAAAAATGTTTGCATTAAACATTGGAACTGTGGATCAAGTATGCATTGCCTTAGCACTTAAGGAATATTAGTTACACTTCAAATTTCTGCCTTCTGCATGTTACTATGAGTTAAAACACCTAGGCTGACTAACAATTCCTGCAGAAATACATGACTCTAATTCTCCCAAAGACATCAGTGCAGTAAGAATAAACTAAGCCCTGTACGTAACACAATCATTGTTATATAAAACAAAAATGCAAGCAGCAAAACAAAACAAAGCCCTAACCACACATATGTACATGTTACAGTAAGCTCTGGGACTATACTTTTACAGGAACATTCTTAACGCTATTGTACCCCAAAGCACTGCAGGCAACGTGTGCTGATGCAAGGACTTCAAAGAATAACTGAGGCAAAGTAGTACCAAAGGGAACAGATAGGGCAGCAGCTCAAATGCCAATATAATGTCAGTAGCATAATGAAAATTTTGAACTGGTTGAAACCAACAGAACACAAGGGATATTCCATAGACAAACATGAACAGAAATTCCAGTTTGAAAGTGGAGAAGCACTTGAGAAAAAAATAAATGGCAGAACACATAATAAAAATTATAATTGTTTCTAATAAAAACAGTGACAGAAAAGCCCAATACATTGTGTGCATTTTTTCCAGTTCATCCACATATACAGTCCTACATAATTCCAAGTGTATTACTAAGCACAAGGTCAGAGAAGCTGACAGGCTGTACTTCCAAAAGCCTCTCCTTAACAGATTGGTATACAGCCTCATTAAAACATGGCAAGCAAAAATTGTGGTTAAATAGGAGATACAGCTCTCCTATTTTGCCTTAAATCTTGGAAGTCCTAAACCAGTAGGTATATTTTAATTAACACATTCACATGAAACATAAGCTGTTAGATCATAAATCCCAAATAAATGAATTTGTGGATGAAAACACGATCAGTGTGCATTCAGCCAAATACCCACCACAGCACTTATCATAATTAAACTAGGCCCTTAAGGAAGATGAGGAGGAGGAGGAGTGCCACGACTGTCAGTGCAGTCTGGCACATGTTCTGTGAAGAAAACCATTCAGGAAGGCAGGCAACAGTCCACCCAAATTTTGTACCACCACATATGCGGAATGGGTTGTCTGGCACTCTGCAGGGAATCTGCCCTAAGGTAAAGATAAACTAACTTGGCAATTAAGATATCGATTTATAACAAAGGGCATTTATGGATACTAGGCTGCTGACAAGAGTAAGACAGTGTTTTTGTTAAGTGTCCCCATTGCGATGGGTGTCTGGCAATATTAATCACTTATATGGCATTACAAGAAAGTGGAGTATTACACTGATCTATCACAGACATGATTTTGTCTGTTCTGCCTTTAATGAAGTGCTGTGCTTTTAATTAACTGATGCAGGCAGCAAGAGCTCAAACATTACCTCAGGAAAAAAATTCTGAAAGCTTGGGTTTTTTTACAGAACTTGTCCACATCGTTTAACCTCTATCTAGACAAAACTAAGTGTTGACAAGAGTGCATCTGGCAGCACCCAGAACAGCTTTGCAAGTTTTTTTCTTTACTGTTATGACTGTAATCCAAATGAAAGAGCAAAAGGGCAAGAACAAATGCTAAATGTAAACAGAGATGCTTATTTATCTTCGGCTGCAGTTGACAGTTATTGGCGTTGTTTCCTAGCTGGGAATGCCACATCTCTCTTTTACACTGATTCTATAGTAGCTGAAAAGATATTCTAAATATCTCTTCATAAATACATTTGTAACATAGCATAGGGAAAGACAACAGCAATGAAGGTCTAGTAGAACAGACCTGAATGGACAGTCAGGAAATGTCTGCGTTTTTCTCCACATTAGTGTGGATCTACAGACTGAGAGAGGCTTTTCTCTCTACTTTGTACTTCAGTATCTTGGATTATAAGCATGGCAGCCTGAAGACCTAAATTCTAAAGAAGCTCTGTCCAAACAGGCTTAGAAAACCAATGTTGATTTATTTGGTATGTTTCATTAAAAAAATAACAAGGAAACACACACGCACAAAAAACACACCAAAAAAACACACACTCTTCAAAAAGAGACACCATTTAGATGGGGACACACACTCACACAAAAAAAAAAAGCCACCACCAGCAACAACCTAAACCAAAAACCAAACCACAACAGTTTTGTATCTTACCATTTGCCCAAAGATGTCATAACATTTTCTCCAGGGGGATAGTCAATTCCTTGAAAATAACAAGGGCATTCATTTCTGGAATAGAGGGAAAAAACAGGTAACTGCTTAACTCAAAGGGAATGGAGAAAAAATATTCCCATTGACTTAATTGCTGTTCGAAGTTCATTTGTTTGCTTTGCTGGTTTTGGCAAGGTTCTTTGGTGCAGTGGATGAGGCTTCTGTGTTTTTGGTTGTTTGATTTTTGTTTGTTTCTTAAAAAAAACACAAAAAATTCATCTCAGTAGCTACATATTGCCATATAACTCAAGCGCATTCCAAATGAATACAAAAGCAGAACCTTTACACAGCAATGTACACCTTTTGTATCTCTCATACAGTAAAAACCAGTCAATATGTAACATCTAGCTTCAGTGATGTTGGCGAGTGTCAGCACTATAGGAGAACTATTTTTCATCAACATACAGGTTCTGTAAGTCTAAGATCCCACCAAGTTTACAGATTAATAATATCTACAAAGTTAAAAGTGTATAGCTTTTCACTCCGACTTGCAAATGTGGTTTTAAATAGTGAGTGTGACCATTAGAATCAAAGAATGTTAGGGTTTGGAACAGACCTCTAGAAATCTAGCTTATACCCATTATTCCTTGTCTTATTACTAGGCACTACAGAAAAGAGACTAGCCCCTTCCACTTGACACCCCCCCCTCAGACATGAGTAAGATCCCCTCTCGGCCTTCTCTTTTCAAAGCCAAACAACCCCACTTCTCTCAGCCTTTCTTCACAGGAGACATGTTCCAGTCCCTTAATCATCCTCATAGCCTCCACTGGACTCTCTCCAGTAGATCCCTGTCTCTCTTGAATTGGGGAACCCAAAACCAGGTACAGTATTCCAGGCATGATCTCACCAGAGCAGAGGGGGAGGAGAACCTCCCTAGACCTGCTGGACAAAACTTCCTTAATGCACCCCATGATACCATTGGCCCTCTTGGCCACAAGAGCACATCACTGTCCCATGGATAACTTCCTATCCACTAGGACTCCAAGGTCTTTCTCCATGGAGCTGCTTTCCATCAGGACAACCCCTAATCTGTCACCCAATGGGTGGGGCCTCTGTGTTTGTTTTCAGTTGGTTGTTTTTTGTTTGTTTGTTTCTTTAGTAAAAACAAACAAACAAAAATCAAACCAAGGAATTAATCTCAGCAACTCCATAGTGCCATATAACTCAAGTGCATTCCAAACCAAATCAGTAGGAAAGCAGAACCTTTTGAAGAACTGCAGCTTTACCTACCTCTGTACACATCGTTCAGTCTTGGAATTCAAATACATTCCAGAGGGACAAGCGCAGCCTTCAACACAATCACTGCTGCACGTCTCTGGCACAGACAGTGCTTGGCAGGTTCTGCCACAGGTAGATACACAGGTACTGTACTCCTTTGTATCGCCGCATGAAAGGGCTGTCCAAATGAAACAAACCTCTTAAATTACAGTGCAAGAGACTTGAGTATGTCCCAACAGTTTTCTGATAAACATCTCTAGTTTTTCATTCCCAATCACATTAAATTCCACTAAAATTGCCATCTTGGCACTATCCTGTGTAAACTACACAGATGTAAATCCACAATAATGAGTACAATGAAGTCTGCACAGTTAATCCAGATTTACAGTGGGGAAACTGAACAGTTGAAGAATTTTTTTGCTTTAACTCTGGAAACACTTGGCTCTTGTGCGAGGCTTTGGGAAATGGATGGCATCTCTGAAGAAAAGATTAAAAGCAATAAATAAAATGTGTGTACTTTGCAAATGCTTCTAATTGAAAGGTTTCTTTAGTTTTTTTCTGATAGTTATTCTGAACCCCTCAAACGGTACTTATTTATGACTAGAAGTGAAAAGCAACTCACCACAATCTGGGACATCTCCTCTGAAATCTATTACAACTCCAAATCTTCGGCAATGATGAGCATAATGGGCCAGAGCAGAGCAAAAACAAGTCTGTCCACACTTGCAAGTGTCTCTTCTGCACTGCTCAAAATAGGCAACAGGACTCAAATAGGGGTAACAGGGAGCAAAAAGTTCTTTTGTAAGGATGCTACAGGCTTCTGCTGCATAAGAGGCTAAAGAAATAACAGATCAAACACTATTTCAGTGAAGAAGTTTTAAAAGACTTGGAATTAAAAGTATCTTCTTTAGAATGCAACTGGTTATCTACTGCTGCCATATATATCTTTCTATCTTTGATGCCTATACAAATATATGGAAAGACAGAAAAGAAATTAGTTGCTTAAAGTTTTGAACCTGTTCTGGGAATGATTTTAAGGTATCTGGAAAAATTTACAATACTACATGCAGTCTCCCATCTTTAAACTGATTCATGTATATGGGTTAGGCAACAGACACTACCCACTGTTTTTCATAAACACATCTTTGGCTTAAGTAATTCCCACTAACTACCTTCAATAGGTCAGTATTCTAAAGAATGCTGGTGTTACCCATTGTTCCGGTTGCACAAGGCTGCAACCACATGCAGAGCTGCTAGCTTGAGGGAGCATTATCACACCGGAGAATTTTGTATCTTGTACAGATACCACATATTGTATAAGGACTCAGAAAAGGGGATGACACTATGAGCAGGAGAACTAATAATATCCTAGCACTGATGAACTTACAGGCAAAACTTCAATCAATATTTTACTCTGTATAATACCTAAAAGCATGTAGAGTACAAGACAAATGGTAGGAACTGTGAAATGGGTATAACTGATACTCTACAAAGTTCATCATTATTCAAGTATGCCTTGAGGACCTCCTGTGGGCCACTAGCATCAGTGCCCAACTGTATCCTCTCAACTGAATCTGTTCAGTATTTTCAAAAATTAATACTGCCATTAATTTTGAGTCTCTATTTTAAGTAGCTGCATCACCAATTCTAAACATACTACCAACCTCTAATGCATATCTAGCTTTATACATCATAATCACATACTGGAAATAAAAAGAGGGTTTTTCAAGTGCCTCTGCAAGTATCAGAAAATTCTTTAACAATATTCCACTTGATTTGTTAGGGGATTGAACTCAACAAATGCTACCTATAAGTATTCATTTTCTCAGTGGGTAGGATGAGTTATTACTGAACCTGATCTAACCAGGTAAATAGACACAGATGCAATAAGCAGAAATGCATTTGTGAAAACCAATTGACCTTCACTGCCCACCTGCCTGCAGGTGAATATCACACGGATCCATTTGCGAACTATCATGCGCAAGAACACATGCTGATGAAGTTTTCCACGTGTTTCCAAACAGCTCTGGAGTGCTTTCAGTTACTCCAACTGGAGATCTTTTACAAAACACAAGTCAGTCATAAAAGATACAGTGAATTTACAAAAGGTCTCAGTTCTACCACCCCCTTCAGCAGAGCTGATTTAAGCTCCCTTTCCCTATTCTCAGGCACTCCCCTGTAAAGCACTGTCAGCTTAAGTTCTATGACTCCTCTTTCTTTCCAGGCAAAAGCCCAGAAAAGGAAAAAAAAAAATCTGCTCTAGAGCCATTAGATACTCTGCAAGGAAGGACAGATCAAAATAGACTTAAGTTCCATTGTCACAAGAAAGGAGGGAGCATTACTGTCCTGGGAGCCTGCACACTCCTACTTCTGCCTCCTCTCCCTAGAGTTTCCTGTGTCTTCACGGGTACCTGACTTTCCAGGCTGTCTAGTCCCTGCAAGAAAGAGGAAGGAACAAAAATCCAAGGGTCCAGAAGTATAACTGCAAAAGCAGTTGAATAAACATCCATGAGGTCTAGCTAAGCAGAGGGGCAGCAAAAGCTGAAAGATAGACTTTGAACAGAACCAGAACACATTAACACTGTATAGGGAGAACGACTGCAATATGGGATATTATATTCTAGGGCAATAACTGCATCAGGTATACTATTTCTGGCAAAACAGCTGAGGGTTGAGGCCTTGCAAAAGACACCAGTCTATGGCAACTCTACCAGTGTGGTGTGGATTAGGTGTTTGGTGTCCATGTCAAGACACCTGCACATGATGCTCAGTTCACAAGTTCCTGCTGTAAGGGCTTTTCCTCCACAAATATCAACTATGAAAAAACTTCTCACTTATTTGAGAACAAGTCCAAAAAACTGTCATCAAAAAAAACACTACAAAACATGTTTCAAACAGAAATATTTTAAGTAGTTTTACATAAATAATCTCTTCATTGAGATTTGTCTCCATAATTTCTAGTCTCATTACAGACAATATTCTGACAATATTTTAATCTTTACTATAAAAATTGTTCAAAAATCCACTAGAATATTTCTGTGTTTTTAAGCGGGAACTATTATGGAAAGTTTTCCCATTTTTCCGTTAGTTTTGATTTTAAAAAAACTACAACTTGACCAAAGAAATATTCTATCATGCTTTATATTCATGTTCTCCTGACACTTCCATTAGGCTGCTCAACCCTCTGGAAGCCAATTTTTAGAATTTAGAAATTCAATCTTTAGAATTTGTAGAAAATGTGCTGTAAAGAAGCTGGATGAACAACAGTCTTGACTGGTGCTCAGGCAGCTCTGACCACCTTTCACTGCATCAAAGTGAACCTCAGGCAACAGCCAATTCCTGTTGCTGGCCAGCACTGAACAACATAGGTTCTGTCAGAGAGCAGATCACAACTAGCACCAGAAAACAGGAGCTGGAGAGAGCTAAAAAGGCTTGCAGAGAGTCCCTTACATAGGCCAACTTCATATACTGGTCAAAGCTTTTCAGATAAGCTAGCACTTTATGATTCATATATTTCAGTGTATTTTATATTAAAATTTTTAGCAAAACCCATCTTAATATCCTCTAAGTGAAGTTACAGGCTTTCTGTTAGCAAACTAAAACCTGTCTCACCAACACAGAACTTCAAAATAAATTACTCTTGGTATCTATAAATTCAGCTTCAGTACACACTTGATCTAGCACTCTAACTGTAGATACTCATTTAGTGGTTAACAGAAATCATGCCACTATTCATACAAAAAATCATCCTCCATATTTCCGTTGAAGGTTCCACAAAGGCCCACAGTATCATCTTTCCACCGTCCATCAGCTTGAAGATAAAGCCTCAGTCCTTCTCTGTCATACAGTATCTGTAATCCAATGTGTGTCTTTACTTGAAGAAATATAGAGGAGAGTTTCCGTATTTCAAATAACTCTGGGGAGTAAAAACAGATTGTTAAAAGGCAAAGGAAAGCTGCTTTTAATTTACATTTTGTTTCTTGTAACTTGACTGCTTTCGTTATATATTAAGTTGCATTTTTTCCTGTTAAGGACCTATCTTCCCCTAATGAGTGATTTCTCGTAAAAGGTAACGCCCAGTCAGACTTTAAAGACCTAAAACTTACAGCAGACACCACACTTTTCACAACTACATAGCTCTCTGGGATATTCACAACGGTTAACAGAAAGCAAATCAATTTAGAGATAGGAACATTGCAGACCGTTCATTTTAATAATCCTAACACCTGAAATGTAATCCCTGTGTTAGAGCCTTTTTTGGGAATTTCCCAAAGAGCCAAGGCCCCATAGACATCAGATGTACTCATGATTCACATATAAAGTTCTCTAACACTGAATATCACAGAACACAATCATGTACTCTGATGTAAAAATACTTGGTAATAAGTTCCTGAGGAAGAGACTTAAAAAATCAAAGCAAAAAAATAATAAATCTGGAAATCTGTAGCTTAGCTGTAAGGGACAAGAGGCCTCCTTCCATTTATATTTACTCAAGTTGCTTACAAAAAGGGAAAAGAAATAAATTGAGTCAAAAATCATAGAATTCATTTCCCCTCAAGAAAGAACTAACCAACCACATAGATGTGAAGAAAAGCATCTGGACTTCAGTTAAAGACACAACATATTCAGTCTCAACATAAAAAGACACTAGCCCCATACAGCTCCTATATAACTCCTGCCACTGGTGTACGAAGTACATGAGCAATTGATTTGTGAAACTTTTCATAAGAAATGAAAAATGTTGATATTAACAATATACCACTTAAACTCAGCATGTTAGCAATACTGACAGTAATGCAACATAAACATATGCCATTCAAATACTGGTTTAGTGCTTGACAGGACTTACAAGCTTATATATTATTCCTTACCATCTGCATAAGGCAGGTTAAGTTTGTATTGGTCATGTACCAAAACATCTCCTGAATGAGTCAGAGTCACTTGCCTCTTGGGATCCTGCTTAAGAATAATGCTGATTGATTGGATACATGATCCATCCTGGTTCTACAAGCAAGACCAAAACAATTAAATATATGTATATAATAAATATTTAAGTAGAATGAAAGTTAAATGAGTGCAAGGATATCTATAGTTAGTGGGGAATTAAGTTTTCAATTGTATCCTGTCTCTTAGTAGAGTTCATTTGTAACACATATAGCTTTGCAGATAAATAAGAAAAGAGTATTTTGGATGATTTCACATGGATGTTTAAATAACTCTAGCCTGTTATGGAAATAAAACACAGAAGGGGGATTTGGAAAGTATAAAGACACCTGCAAATCATAAGACCCCCTGATTAAAGGCCCACTGAGGCTGAGTCAAGGCTCACAAAACGAGGCTGCATTAACCACATAGTGCACAGAACCTCAAATTTGTATTTTAAATTGTTCTGATATATCCAGCTTCTTTCAAAACATATTTAAGTAGTCAAATTCTATCAAAGGCAAACAACAATTAAAGAAAAAAGTATCTTATGAATGATTATTTAAACCAGCATTTAGTTCATTCTATCCAAGAGGAGTTGTACAGTATGTTCATAAGCTCCCTGGGCAACTACTGAAGAAAAGCAGGCAGCATCATCCCAGCATACAGTATCACAACATCCAGCTGGCCTGACTTCCCTACTGCTAATACCATTGCTTATTCTTATTTCCATTTCCTAATTAAAAAGATGATACAGAAAAAAAAACATGAAAAGGAATACTGCACTATTACACTGTGAATAGCACCCCTCACAGAACAACCAGATTAACACGTTCAGTTCAAAAATTAACACTTTTATCCAGCTCTCACTGGCTTTCACTGGGACTTGCCTAATAAAGGGCAGATGCCAGGATCTCTGAGCATTACCATGGGGCTTGGACAGATGCTGAACTAGCACAGAGCAGATCACCTGTTAGTCCTTCAAATCCCATGGACACACAAGTATTCACAGTGGAGTGTCAAGAGTAAAAACTACATTCAGAATCTCCCTATCTCTAAATAACAGCACAACAGTCATCTCTCACCAAGAGTTGAAATGGTAAAATGAAACTTAAAAATAGCAAATTATAAAAATAACAGGAGGTATTTCATCAGGTCAAACAGCTCTCCTTGACTGATAGTGAGGACAGACACCTGCATTGTGAAGCCATTCTTTCCTAGCTTATCTTGCCTTTTGTCTAAGAAAATAGGTTTCTGTATTATTCATCAAGAGTGGCTATAAATTGACTATTTTTTCAACATTTTAAGCTAAATGAGAATAACAGCTAGTGTGCAGAGCAGATCAGAGCCAAGAGAACAACCTTCCATAGCATACACATTACTACACAATATTGACAAAAGCTTTATTATTCCTTCGTGCTAAAACTAAAGGAGGAATTTTGCCAGACTATTATTCTCTGTTCCAATGGAGTGTTTTTTTCACATCATTGCCCTTGCCAACTTTCAGCAGGTGTTTTCACAGAAATAGACATTTCTCTCACTAGGCACTTAAAAAAAAAAAAAAAAATCTATATTCAGAAGACCTTCTCATCATACAAACTACAAAGCCAGTGAGGTTGTCACCTGAAACTCAGGTAAGGTTAAGCTGTGCTGATCACTTGACTGATTCGCCTTCCAAAAAGTGCTTAAACAAAGTTTCACATCATTTTGAAATAACTTGTTGCCTGATGACTGCTCATGTCACCAGCTCTAAGGCTCTAGATGACTGGATTCTTTGTGATTCAGAGAGCTAAAATCTCCCCAGGTATTTTCTTTCTACATTTTTTTTAATCTGCTTGAATGAGATGGGACTGATAAGCTGTTTTTTAAAAAAGCACACAAAATCTCAAACCATCAAGAAATATGAGATTCTGCACTACAAATCTTTTCGCTTCCCATTTCAATTCATTAATTTTTATAAATGGGAGCAAGATAATGGATGCTGCCTAGGGAACTGTAAAGCAGCTCCTTTACCAAGGGGTACCAGCTAGTTGAGAGTTAGACACCTGAATAGCTGCACTGAAGCCCCACATTCTTCCATTACAATACACAAGTTGCCCTCACTACCCTCTCACCATTTGTATATTGCTAACTAAATAAGCAGCCATTTACAGCCCTGGAACACACCACATAAGCCTCCCACCACCCACTTGACTGTTAATGTCCAGAACTCTTTGCTCAAACCTCTGTAAAAGTCAGTATCTATCAGGGATTATCAGTACAGCTTGGTTAAAGGCTAAGTGAAATACGAAGCCAAGCATATAGTCGATAATCTGTTTTTTTCATCTACAAACCATTTGGACACAGAGACACATTACACAAAGTCCCTAAGTCAGGGAGAAAGTGCAGGAATTATTGCAAGGCTTTTTGCAGTCTCAGAAGTGCTGCAAAAAGCCAGCAACTTTGATCCTCTTTCCCCAACACAAGTATCACCACAACTAAAGTGAAAGATGCATTTCTGCCTGTTTTGCACAGAGCAAAGTGTTATGTAACACAAAAGCGACTGAGACCAACAAGACACATCCTGCACATGACCATAGAAGGTACTTGCTCCAGACCTCTGCTGTGCTTTGATGGGCTTTTCAATAGGCCAGGCTGAAAAGTATCTCACTGTAGGCTTCTGCAAGAAGTCAATCACACCTCAACTTTCATTTGATATAACAGTTGCCTAGACTATTTCTTATTCACAACACCTATGTATAAGATGTACTCTAACTTTCCCTAACTTCTTCAAAACTACAAGACCTATCAAGACTGTACTAAGAATAAAATACTGTAGTGAAAACCTCACCAGTGTTCCACACACACACAAGATTATACCTGCTCAGAAATCCACATAGCAACAGAAGAAAGAGAATGAGTCTTAGACATAAAGCAGATTAAGTATTTAATGAGTTCTGTGCATGGTATCAAAAACTTTCAAATATAAGTCAGAGTACCCTTAGTAGCAGCTATATATATGCATATGCATGTGGGCCTGAAATCAATTGTACAGAATACCAGCTTAACAACAGTAAACCAGATGCATACCTATACACACATCAGAGAGCTGTCCCAAAAGCTATACAGACTGCTTATAATATTAAGTAAAAAAGAATTTAAAGCTGAAAGAACAAAACTAAAAGAGAAATCTATATTCAAAGTACAAAAAAGGCATTCTTCCTTCAGGCAGTAAGCTCCAGAAAACAAGTCATCACCCAGGGGGTTGATGCATGAACCACCACATGCTACTGAATGACCTCAGTGAAAAATTAATCAGAACGCTACCATCATCTTTCCTATTCACGGCAAGCAAACAAGAGACTGTATGTGCAGACTTCCTCTGCGCTGTTGTTCAACTATTTCATCATTAAGGAAAATCGTTGCTACTGATTAACATATTCAATTGCAGGCATCTGTCTTAAAAAAAAAAAGAAAAAAGAAAAAAAAAAGAAAACAATAAAGAACTTCCCCCCCCCACTCTCTACTCTGACTAAAAAACCCTTTGGTATAGAAATGTTACAAAAAGGTTCTAGGCCTTACCTGCCCACAAGGAACATTTTGCAAGGATACAGTAAATGCTCCAGATGCACGGCTTTTTGCTAGAATATATTGGCAGGAAGCTTGGAAAGTGTATTTGCGTCCATCAAAGGTCATGAAATGAATATCTCCCGAAACTGAGCATTCAGCTGACAAACGCAACAAATGAAGTATTTAAGCGTAGATGTAGAAGAGACAGTCCACTCTCAACAATTACTGCTGCTGTAGAGTTTGTGCACTCTGAAACATACTATATTTATTATGTTGCAGTTGTATTATAACCAGGTACTAGGAACACTGTTAGGAACTGACCCCTACCCTTGTCTTTTGTTAGAGTTTCTACCTGGTGCCAGGCCAGAATACATGAACAATTCTTCCTCCAGGAGGAAGAGAAGATAAATATGTGTGATCCTTACATTCTGGGTATTTGATTTGTGGCTCTAAAAACTGATTTGCAAAAACATTAAGCACTCCCACAATTAACTAAACTCTGAGACCAGTGCTTGAATCCACTGGCAGCTAGAAGAAACACAAGATCATGGGTACTTTTACATGCAAAATCCTTTTGACCTCAATCTCTCCAGTTTAGCTGTCTACCTGTCAAGTGAGAATAACACTGATCATTTCACAGGCATGGTGTGAGAATGACTGAGTGATATTTGTACAACACCTAGATACCTTTTCATTCATCAGCAATATTGGGGGTGGAGCACTGGTGGGGAAGTAATCTTGTCTGTCAAGTGAAAATTGCAGAGGAAATTTGAGTGGATTGACAAGAATTACCAGGTAGTGCCATCTACCAGAGACATTATGGTGAGGTACAGGGACACTGCTGCGCTCAGCTGAAAGGCAGACACCTGCTATTCAGACCATTTTACTATTTAATCTACTGTGTGTGTAGATGTGTTTACATCTAGACAGAAATAAAAATACAAATTATATAGTGAAATATCACATTAAGATCTAACAGCAATATTTTACCCCAAGTAATGAGGGGTAACATACCTGGGCACGTAAGATTTGTACAAATCCACTTTCCTCCAATGCAAGTGCTGAAATAAAAACAAAAAGGTTTCATACTTTTTTTTTTTTTTGAAGTATATATGATTGCCCTAGTTGTTCATCCTGGAATCCTCTTCTATGAAATGAGCACCAGATGTCTTCAGTCTCACAAAAGGGTGTAACAGAACTATTACAGTCACTAGAAGGCCTAGAAGCTGTGGCAAGAACTCGTCATGAGGATATTATCACATGAAATTTCATCTATGCATCTAGTAACACTTTTCTCTTATTAGTTCCTTGACAACTGATATAAAAGGATGATTAAAAATCACTCATCTACTTACTTCAATTATGTTGATCCAATAAAAGGCATTATCTCTTCCTACAAGCTCTAACTTAGAAATTCCCAAAACAGCAGCTTAGTGTCATAATGACATTAGGCTCTTTGTGTTCAGGTGAGACAACACAAAAAGGAGACTAAAATTCAAGTAATTCTTTCATTAGGATTTCAAATTCTAGATTCATTATAGTTTCAGTTCAAGGCAAAGAGAGTACTAAACATCACAGTATTTCCTGCAATATCCATAGTTTCCTTTTCTTACACATTAATAGCTCTATAGTTTCTTTTATCTTTCCCTTTATTGCAAAGCATGTAAGGAGCTAGAGTTTTTTTAGGCAAAAACAGGGAGGACTTACCAACTTTATTTTTTTTAACTGAAATAGGCCTTGAAGTTGTTTCTTATGATTATGAAAGGATTAAGTCCACAGTGTAAAAAGAAAACTTACTAACCAGTTATTACATTCTTCATAAACCACTGAACCCATTTCAAAGTAACTTCCATGGTAGTCACAAGGACAGTCCATAGGCTTTATGCACAATTCATTTTCATAAATTAACCCTGGAAGAAATAAAACAACAAGACAAAGATTGGCACTTACACAAATCTTTGCCTTTATGCTTTAAGGCACTGTATCATCCTTAATTTACTATAATGGTATTTGGATTTTTATTTTGCTTTTTTTTTATTATTCCATTATTAGGAAGCCAGAAGCTAAAAGATTTCACCTGCCAATAACAGATAAGACATATGACAAAGATGATTATACTTGTAAGTCATCAGGATATGTATAAGAGGCAGGATTTGAACATTCATGGCATACCTTCCTCTGTCCTCTTTAAACAGAATTGTGTACCTAAGCGAAGCCAGTAATACAAGGGGAAAACTGCATTTAGAAGTATATTCTTGTAATAAGGGCAAAGTTTTGCTATAGGCCACATAAGTAAATACCGCACATGCCAGAACCATACAAAAGTGTAAGAATGTTATCAAAACCTTTTTCTGGACACATGAATGAGTTTTAATCACGTCATGTTTTTAAGCTCTCCTAAACTGCCCTGTCAACAACAGAGCAAACCCATTTTTCACTCAAATTGTGAAGCTCTACAGTTAGAATGGGGATAGAATGAAACCTATTCCCACTGGTTAGGAGAGAGGAAAAGGCTCTGGTCAGTCACAAGGAAAAGAGACAAGGTCATTGATCCGCACTCTGCTGGCACCACGTTTATGAAGAGCTCCTGTAAATAACTTAACCTAGGCAGGCCATATAGGTGCTTAAACTTGGGGGAGAACAATCTGAAAGTTGTATGGAATCAAATGATACATATTTGAGAAGTAAAACTTACCATCTGGACAGTAGCATCCATCAACACAGGGAAGCTCACTGCCAATGCATTGTGATTGTTGATGACATGAAACAGGGCAACAGTTGATGCATTCGTTGTAGATCAAGGGTTCAGGACACATAATCACTGAAAAACAAACAGGTAGAGAAATTAAAAGGTGTTGTGCTACTGCGCAATGAAACAGTGACCTTCTTAACACATACAGAACATACATATATACACATTCTGCGCATTAAAGGTGCATTGAGAAGGAATAATTTTCAAGTACACCAAGGGAGACTCAGGGCACTTTCTCACAGCAGAGCTATTTAGATACTCAGACCAGCATAGGAAATGGTAGAATATCCATTTACAAACATTTTTGGAAACAGGAGGTAAATCTTCTGTCATGAATGACAAAGCAATTATCGTCTCATGTTCCAGACAGGTGGACAAATTAGATGACCTCTTTCAAACTTACTTTGTGTGACTAAGACGAAGACTTAGGCAAGTATAATTCAAATTTATTTTTAACCCTCATGACCCACATTTTATATATCAGAAAGACTTGGGACAATGTTTGAAAGAGTAGCTCTAGGAAAAAAACCCAAATAGTTAATCAAGACAAGAAACTCTGATGTTTTAGTAAGAAGGTTGTTAAAACACTTTCTAACCATCTTAGTGCTTTCGACACATTTAGTACAAAATACATATATAAAGAAATTCCATTGCACTGCCTTGGAGTGAGTCCATAGTTATGATTTCACTAAAATCTATGCAAGTTCAAAACCAGAGGAAGGACGAAGAAGCAAAAGTATGAAAAGCACTCTTGAAAACACAACTACTGAGCAGTATTTCCAAGTACAGAAGCATCTGCATACCACACTGCTGGAAGTGCACTCGCCATCCATGAAGTGGCTTTCCTGCTTGGGCACATGCTCTGGCATACTCAGTTAATGCTCGACACCAAGTTGCACTGTCAACTGCTGACCTTACACAAACAAAAATTGACATATTATTTTCTACCTACATTCAAACATGCAACCATAACCTCACAAATGCTCCTGCACTGCATACAGCCACGTTGTCTGAATCTACTTTATTAACATACTGAAGTACTGCATTTGTAGTTTGACTAGGTTCAAAGTCTTCAATGGATAAGACAGGGTGACACTTGAAGACAGGTCATCAAATGTATTTTAGGCCTGACATTAATCTTCTGAATAAATTCATGAGCGACAGATACAGCAGCATAAACAGACTTGAATAAAGGTCTTGCTTTTTACCAAAGGAATAACATCCTTCAGAAAACTCAAAAGAAGAAAGTGTAAGATTCCTACCAGTGAGTCACCATGGAACAAGAAATGGAAATTATTATCTCCTGTCCTGCCTGGTACTTTAACTAGTCAACACTCCTTGGATAAGGAGCATAGCTAGTTGTGAAATGCTAGTATAAATTCAAGTAGTAAATAATTCTTTTTTTCACTGGATTAACATACCGCTTGTGGATACCAAACTGATCTATTTATTATTACTTTCCAATAAGGTTAGAAATACTAAAGATGCTGCTCATTCAGAATCAAAACAGATGCCAAACAAACACACAATGAAATTATAACCCCACAAACAAACAACAAAAAACCCACAACCCCAAACAAACAAAAATAACACCACAAAACAGGCAAACCAGAAATCCCACAAAACAACAAGAAAACACAAACAAAACCAAAACAGAAACAGCTCCATGGAAATTCCTGGCAGTTAAACTAGGAACGAATAAAAAAAAAGTCAAGTAATGAAAGAATTTTAGATGAAAGCTGATATGCAGAAAAAGAGACACATTCATTCTGCTAATATTTACAATTCATTCTCATGATTGAAGGGCAATGTTTTTTATAATAGCTTTGGAATTACCCAAACCCAGTCACTTACATACAAAGATCATTGGCGCAGCTTGCCATAAAAGGAAGAGGACTCACATATTCATGACATTGTTCAAACGGGGGATGTAACAGGGTATTACACAGAGTATATGCCCTCTGAAATGAGTAAGATAGCTGTTGTGAAGACAAGGTTTTCAAAAATAAGCCTAAGCAGAATAGAACAGTATAGAAAAAAACAAAAATATCAGAACAGACCTCTCATAGTCTGTGACTAGGAATAACTTTCCTCTTATCAGATAGAGGCAATAGCTAGCAACATGTTGCTATCCACACCACAGTACTCATAACATTGAATCTTTTATTCAGGGACATACCATTGGTAGTAAAACATATCCCTTCCCCAAGAGGAGAACAGACCACATTGCAGCTAAGCCCAGACGACCTGAAATAGCCTTCATTTTAGTTAAAATACACCGTAAAGCCAACAGAAATAGAACATGCTTGTCACCAGCTTTACAGGGTTATATATTAAAGTATTAGTTAAAAGGAAAAACTACTTCAGTGGGATTAGCAAAATTAACAAGAACTCTTTTTTAAAACACTATCAATTTAACTGTGCTCTCATTCTGGTTTTGCCTGCTTCCTTCTTTCTATCCTTCCTAAAGAAAGGAATGGGAACTGAATCTAGAATACACCTCTGCTGTACAAATTTTCATTTATTTAGCCTCAGATTCAAACACTTCTATGAGCTGCCATGCAGACAATAACATTTGCAAAGATCAAGAATTAAATTATAAAATCATACAGAAGAAAAGTGGGAGAAAAGGGAGGGGACAAGGGAATCTCTGCTGAAGCAAGGATTTTAATCCAAGTCTTCAAAGCAGAAATTAGAATATTTCCAGTATCCTTCAAGAGTTAAGTCAAACACTTATTAGAAACACCAACAATTGTAATAATCCTTTTGTGTTGATCCAAACCTGTAGAGATTCATGGCTTTGTGTCAGGCAGGGTGGTTCATTGAGAACAGATTTATCCCAGCTGAGTGGTCCTTGTGGAGGATTTTCCTGCCAACTCTCTACAAATTCTGTTACATCATCTGTCAGTTTTCCTAAACAAAACACACAGAAAGTCACACAGTGACTTAGAACAACAGTGTTTCTATAGTATTTCCCAGGGATCTATCTCAATAATCAATTTTAATGAGGGGGAGCAAAGAGTTAAACAGCCTAAAGCAATGATTTCCAGGAGTTTTTATCACCTAACTTGAGACACCTTTCAAGAGACCTGATTTTTTTCCCCTTCTTTCTTTTCATTGTATAAACATCTTCAGTCAGTATATCTTGAAAGCCAAAACTCTTGGAAGTGAGAAATACCATTGCAGGTGATGAAGTAAGGCGGTTTTTTAAACATCTTTCTCCCCGGAACACCATCTATATTGAAACTGGCCCTCTTCATTAACAATATCATCTACTAGAAATATTTTCTATTACAAAATTTCCCATCTTAAATTCAATTAACATTATAAATAAAATCTAAGCAAAAGAAACAGTTCACCTGAAAACAACCAACCAAAAAACTGTGTTATCACAAGAGGGAGTATTTTAAATACTCACCATAACTAGTTTCAAGATCATCCTGGAGGACAGCATTATTGTTTCCACACAGTCCGTGTGTTTTGCCCAGGTACTCTGGTGCCATTTTAATATACACTGCAGATGCTCCATCCCAAGCCAGAGTAAAGGCATACTGGTGCCTGACTAAGAAGTACCCAGCTAGCTTCTGGATGTGTAAGTTTCCAATGATATAAGGTAACCGTACTCTGAGAAGTGAGACAGAACCAAAAGAGAAAGTAACACTATCAAAAACAAATTACTTGTTGATTTAATAACTCTAGTACATCTGAAACCCCAATACAAACATTGAATAATTCCATTTAAAAAGATGGAATATCAAGTAAGAGTAAAAACAAAAGGACCAATGTTAAGAGTTATACTGCTTAATACTATTTACCACTCCTTTAGATACCACCTTCTTCAGACACTACTCTGTAGATGAGTAAGTATTAAAGCTATGGTCTGGATGGTGGGTTTTTTTTAAGCTCCCAACAAGTGATCTAGTTTACATCTCTCATCAGACTGATCTCACAGATGAGTTTCAGTATAACTACATCATCAGAAACACAACTACAATTACCCAAATCCTTTGTAGGTGACTTCGCTGCTCATCTTTATCTGTTCATCTCCAGAAAAAAATAAACTAATGGACCTTTTGCACGAGTAAGGAGAAGACCGACACTCAGGATCATTATTAACCTGCCAAATAAAATGGCTAATGTCAAAGACAAGATTTTAATCAAACTCTTCATAATGCATTCTACACAACTAATACCTCCAATCCCACTCTCATCATGTGAGCAAGTAGTTTGGTCCCACTCTTCCCCAAAACCCTGGGTACAATTAGCACTCTTTTTAGAGCAGTCTTTTCACAGCAGCAGCAGGTTTTGAAAGCACACGTTTCCTTACAGATATTCACACTTCATGCTATAGTAATTGGTAGCTCACATTATGTTATAATTACATCTAGGTTACATTCTAGAACCCTATACTAGCATCACAAATTATTTTTAATCCCTATATATTAAAGCATTATCGGCAAGATCAACTACAGCTAAAAGGAACATAGAAGAGCAGCTCCCTACCTGTATGGAAAAACTCTGCTCATCTAATTCAGCATGGCGCACAAGTGCGTATGTGGATTTCCCAGAAAAATAATAATAGAGTCCGTCAAAAGTTTCAAAATTGTATTGACCCCATGTTCTGCATATATGATCTCTTTCGGCACCTGTGTTATACACTAAGAAAAGGAGAATCACTTGATGTATGTGGTATGCTAAGAAATAGCACTACAGGAAAAAAACAGAAAAAAATACTAGGTGACGAAAGAACCTTTTGGTAGAGGCCAGTCACTCTTGTAGCTGCAGGAACCAGAGTAAAATCTCAGAAACCCAATTAGTTTTCTCCCTTTACATACCTATCTGGCATCTTGGTCCAGTTGCATTAAATCTGTTGCAGTTGCACAGCTCTCCGTAGACACACTCACCTCCATTAAAACACGTAAACCAATCTGAGGGAAAAAAAAAGGGCACGTTCAAAATAAATTATGATAACTTGCATTCTTAATACCCAGTTCTGTCACCAGATGTAACTTCTGCCCAGAGAAGAGTCACCTTCTCTAGAGACTTTCAAAACCTGTCTGGATGTGTTCCTGTGTGACATGACCTAAGTGATCCTGCTTCTGCAGGGGCGTTGGATTTGATCTCTAGAGGTCCCTTCCAACCCCTAACATCCTATGTTTCTGTGATGATTTTATGATTCCAAAACTACTTCACAGAATGGTTGAAATGGTTTTGTATTTTCTTTATAAATTAACTGCAAGGAAGCAAATGCTTTCTAAAAAGTCAGGAGTTGATCATTGACATCCTACTGCCATTAAATGGATACTAAATTATTGATTCCAGTAACAGCAATAGAAAAATAAAACTATTTCAAAGGGTGTTTTCCCCCTACCTAATTATTCACCCCTCTTTTAGAAGGTCATTTTATTATGATGTTTTACCAATTTCCTACCAATGTCCTTTCCAGCACATATTTAGTTTTGACAGCAGAGAATATTGATAGAGGCACCACCACAGAAGCCAGTCAGCCATACCTACTAAGAGCTTTAAATACACTAAAATAATCCAAAAGCAAGCTGCACATGGAAGGTATCCTGTGACTGTATCCCAGACAAAAACAACTAAACTTCAGTTAACAGCCAAAACCAGCATTATTAACATGCTACATTCTCCAGCTTCCTCCTAAGCCCCTCCTTAAGCTTGAACAAGACTTCACAAAGCCTCTTAAAAACATCACCTGGTCTGCATCTACCACACAGAAATTGCTGTCAGATGTACACACCAACTGCGCATCCAACATTTAATGCACATGGAAACTCTTTTCAGAATTCATGGACTGGATACTGTTAAAACCTCGCCTCTTGTGAGGCTACCTCAAACATCACCATTTTATGAGTGTGATCAATGTAAAAGCTTAATGAGGAAACAGGTTGTATTTAAAGCTCCTTCAGTTTTGTTAGATCATAGAAATTTAGAAGAGCAAACTTCTGTGTCCACAGCTGGCTATAATGCTAGAATGAGGAAAGCTTTGAGGGACTTACAGTGTACCATAATAAAAAATAAAAAAGCTTACATGTTCATCTACTTTAGGCAATGTGAGTTTGCAAAGTTTTATCTTTAGTTAAAACTATACAGAACCCTTATTGAGTTTTGCCAAAACTTTTCAGGAGTTTATACATGTTTGTATGACCATTTCCATTTGCAAAAGCATTAATAAAGACTGATTACTTACATGATGTAAAATTTCTGAATAATTAATTGTGATTACTTTGTTTTCAACACACTTCCCCACCACACCAAAAAAAAAAAAAAAAGGTTTGATGCAAAGAACAAGGCAGGTAGACAAAGCAAAAGAAAAGACTATTTTGCCACATTAGCCCAAATATCTAGATCCTTTCCATCCCTGGCCAGCAGAAGTGCAATTTAAAGACTAATACAAGCACTATGGAGAAAGGTCCCTACTTATTCAGACTGAGCTTTCTCATTTACATACTCACAGTGCCCGACCTTGTCACTAATGCAAAAGCCTTATTCCTCTTGTTAAGAGAGGCAGACACTGGTCTCTTTCATCTTGAGTGGTACAAAACCTGGGTAATCAGAGCTCAGGTCTCTGTTCTTTGCTTCTTGAAGATTATGTCCTGTTGCCTGTCCAGTTACAATAATCTGCAATTAGACTGCAAGTCATGTTCCTCTTACCTGTAGAGGAACTTAGCCCCCCCTTTTGATGTTTCAGGTTGAATGATTCCGCTTTAAGCACAGCTCAAATAACCTGCTTCAAGACACATTTATTCAGATTGTCAGCTGATCTGGGGACCCTTGCTGTCACTTGAAAGAATCTCCTCTGCTCCCTTTTAGTGATAGTCAAAGCTGAATTGGAAGACAAATGACTTGACGAGCATTTTCCTATTGATGAAGTTCTCATCCGCCTGTGCATGTGTCATACAAAGAAAACACGTGGTGGGCTGACCCTGTCTGGACACCAGGTGCCCCCCCCAAGCCACTCTGCCAGTCCTCCTCCTCAGATGGCGAGGAAAGACTGTAACAGAAGACTTGTGGGTCAAGATAAGGACAGGATAAAGACCTGAAGAGATCTCTCACCAGTTATCATTCTCACTTCTCTCTGGCTGCAATTGCCCAGTAACTGTTTCCCTCTTCTTAAATATGTTATCACAGAGGTGCTAGCAGTGTTGCTGATGGGCTTGGCCCTGGCCAGCAGTGGGTCCATGTTGTAGCTGGCTGGCACTGGCTCAATCAGACATGGGGGAAGCTTCTAGCAGCTTCTCAGAGGCCATCCCTGTAGCACTCCCTCTCCCAAAACCTTGCCCCACAAACCCAATATAACATGATAAACATAGCTCTTCTATTTGCTTATATCCCTTCATACATCACTGCAGTTATGTTTCCTATATGCTGCATAGAAGAGCTCTGTGTTTAAAGATTAATTAGCCTTATCCAGGTAATGAGCAATAGTATTGATTCAGATCACATTTAGTGATCTTACTTCTCTAAACAACATGGCTTCCTTTAATCACCCAGTTCAGCTCAATTAACACAATTACTTCCTGAGGTATCCAGAATAAAAGTGCTATAACAAAGGGTCCACTCCGATCTTTGTCATTAAAAGAGTATAAGCTCCCTAGATAAGTGAACCCCTATGATGATATCACAAGTTCAGGTCTTTCCAAGGGACATGAGAAACATTTTAACACCTGAAGAAGGGGAATAAACATCAAGACTAAGCAAAGGTTAAAATGAGGAATGGTTATGGAAGAATATTGTGTCCTTTGTTTCCCTGAAAGTGACCTCTCTATTAAAGTCCTTAGCTCCTCTTTTTCCTTTGACATTATGCCAGTTGAGTGCATTGGGTTGGAATCTGAAATTGAAGACCGGTGAGACTTTTCTAGCAGAAAGTAGTAGGCCTAAGTAACATGATTCACCTTGCATAAGTAATAATGTGACTTCTAACCAGGGATGCCATTAGAACCTGCAAGTCACTCTGATAATATGACCATTGTTGTCATGAAGCAACTCATCTCAAATTCCTTCTTTATTGAACAGGGTAAAGACTTGGGAGCATCTTAACATTGGTCTACATTCTTCTATGTTCCTTATTGCTACACACTCTAACCATCTGGTATTTATTCAATAACTGTAACTCCCCTCAATATGTGGATTGGATTATTTCAGTCCCTTGGGCTCCTGGACCTCTGTTTAGCTGATCCCCCTTAAATCTTCAGTGGCAGGCAGCAAGAGGCTTCAGGACAGCGCTGGCACCTTGTAGGCTGCAGCAAAACCTCACATCCATTATTTATCACAGCCTTTGAAAAAGTGAGACTCTAACCTAGCCTATTTGAATTTCATTGCAAGTGTTTCTGAAGATCAGTGTCCAAGCTTCACAGATGTGACTACTGCTGTCACTCTGTGAAGCAATATGCTTTAATAGCATCACATAGACCTGGCAAGAGGAAGTACAATACAGTCCCACTCAACTCTGGTTGGCTTTTCAAATGTTCTTCACCTGGGATCCAAGCGCAAGTTCTGCCAGTTGCATATGGTAACTGTTCAAAGGCATCTTAAATCTTCATCAAAATAAGTGTTTATTTTGAAATGTTATTATAGATGCGATAAATGTTATGGGTTTGTATCTGTGCCCATTTAGTTTACTATGCTTTCTTGCGTAACTACTATTCCAGTAAGTACTTAGGATCTCAAACTTATTTCAGTTGCAAATCAACTATATGTCCAGGTATGCCCACCCATGATTTATTCTAACATGATTATTAGGAATAATTATAGCTGAAAGTAATTTATATAACATGGAGTCCTTCAGCATGAAGACACCCACTCAAGAACAGCTCTCCTCTTGGAGCACAAAGAGGTTAGCTGCAAAGAAAGCATAACTTAAGTATAGGATACAGAGGTAAGACACTAAATAAAGAGTTTTGTTTGTTTTTTTTTTCCACAAAAGTAAAAGCAAGCCAACACATTCAAGAACATGGTTGACTACTCAAATTACCATGCACATCAACTTTAAAATACTTGATTTGTTTTAATAATCCTGTGAATCCATATGCTCCAAGTGAATTCTTGCCTCACTGCAAGGCATCATTATCATCAGTAAACTATTCATTCTTGAAGATTTGCTCCTGATGTGGACTTTGCTACAGATTTTTCCATAAAACACTATGCACTTCCTAAGGTTAGAACTGTATTTTGTTACTAAGACATGGAATGAAAACTTTGTTTAATGTATATCACTGAAGACATACTTCCTTTCAGGATATTCATTATTAGATGTGCTTGGACAGAAAAGTTAAAGTAAGAAAGATTAGAGACCTGAAAGTAATCAAGATTTACTTCAGCTAGATAGGTACAAGGTCCAGCCTGTTGCCTTGGTTCTTATGATTCTGCCTATATACCAACTTTGGCCCAAACAACTTCAGAGCTCCAGAGAGTCATTTGCAGAAACAGACAAATACTTTCTAGTTTTCAGGATTCTTTAAAACATGACACATTTTAAAAGCTTTATGCAAGTGTAGAGAGAGGTTTGCATTCACGTTGGCAAACTACTAGAAATATCAATTATTTTAATAATTCAGTTCATCGAAAAACTTTGATGAACTGCAAAGTGAAAACCAAAGCATTTTGGTACAACAACTTGCAAGAAACAGCAACAAGACCTATAGTCATGCATAAAAGAGGAAAACAGTATGCTTAAAATTGAAGATTTAAACTTTTGCTGTCAACATTCTTGAAGTATTGTCTTCTAAATCAGCATAATTCCCATTGCACATTTTCTCTAGACTTTTCAAGTGTCCTTTTGACTACAGGAGAAGTAATGAAAGAAATAATTTTTTATTATCTTTTACCTTTCAACATCATAGTCTTTGAAAGCATCTGCCTGTAACAGCACAAGTTTTCTGTGACAGACAGGCTTCAGCAGAATGCCACACAGCCTTGAAATGAGGACAAAGATCTCACCACACCAGGATGTAAAGTTTTCCTTTTTAGGAGACCACATGAGTCGGATGTAATTTTAATCCTTCAATACTAAAAGCCTGCCAGTTAGCTGCAGACTTTCTGCTCTGGTGCATCTCTTGAAATCAGCACGCATACTGTAAAGGACAAATATCTTCTAAAATAACAGTAACTTCAAACATCAAAAACTCCTGACTGCTACAGCATTTCAACACAAGAAAATATGAAGTGTGTAATTCAAAATTAGTAATAGTTAGGATTTTTCACCAGTAGCTTGAAACTTACTTCCAGAAATAATGTTTCAATTGTCATAGGTTCTTGTATTAGCTTTGGAGTTTGGGTGGGTTTTTTGGGTGGGTTTTTTGCTTGTTTTGGGTTTTTTTTTTAACTTTGCCTGAAAAACAGATTTGTGTGGAAGGAAGTTACAAGTTTAACGACTATGTAAACTACATGTTAACTGCTGTCAATTATTCTGATAAACATTTCAAAGCTCAAATACAATATTCCCTGGGTACAGGAAACTAATACAAGAATTTACCTCTTGGCATTTACTTGTACTACCCCAAGTTTGTTAACATGTAAGGCTTTACAATCACTTTCTCAACTGCTTTCAGTTGATTAATACAACACAAAGATAAAGAGCCCTATTGCACAATAGCTCATGCACACATTATACAAAAAAATCCATAAACTAATCTATATATACACACCAAGTTCTAGAAAGCAAGAAAAACATGTTATTGCCATTAGAATTGACTGTAATAGGATGAAATATAGGTCCATTATAATCACAGTTTTCTAAGTATGTCAGAATAATTTTCATAGAAACATCACTAAAGTGGAGAACAGTTGATAACCTACCTCCCTTGTTTAAAAAAAAACACAACAAACACAACAAAAAAAAAACAAAACCCTTTTATATATATTTCACATATCCCCCAGATTAGTGCAAACCCCAGCTCACAGGCAGAGCTGTAACAGTTTGCATCTCTCTTCCAATAGGAAGGGTCAAAGCAAAACTATTGCTCTAAGCATTTAGAGCACGCTACCAAAACTCTTGCACAAAGCAGATCAGGTTGTTCAATTGTTTTGTTTTTAATGCCTTTTGCACACAGATAACAATGAATTCCATTTCCCACAGAATTTACTGAGAATCAAAAAGGAAGCTTCCATGTCTACTTATTAAGCTGTTAACTAACCTGTGGGTTCCCCCCATACTGATAGGAAGTATGGGGGAGTTTAATAATTAAGGAGTTTAATAATTCTGATTTTTATTTGCCTTCGAGTATGAGCAATCATCAATAATTTCTAAAGCATATCTCCAACAACACTTCCTTGCCAAAGCAAGTACATGAGAAGCAGAAAATACTTATGAAATATTTTTTCCCCATAGAAATATGAATTAGGGAAAAAACAGGAATTTTGTCCCATTAAATCTGCAGAGGGCAATGAAACCTAAAAACTACATCCACCTTTAAAATCTTGGACACGTGATGGACTAGCATAAGATACTTGCTCCCCATGTCATTCTCCCTCCTTCTATATTTGTCCTTCCCTTTCCTCAATATATAAGAAGAAATAAACTTCCACACAAACCCTTTTTAAGAGTTCTGTTTAAAGCTGGTGGCTAAGAGCACCTTACCCTGCTAACCCATAGACTGCAAACAATGAAAGCATCCAGACTACCTCAGCAAATAAGTAAGAAACCAAAAAGCCTCCAAGCACAGAAGAGATACAGGACAGGTATTGCACCTGGGCAGCAATCCACATCTTTTGGTGTATCATTACAAGCAGACTGCCCTACTGAAAGACCTTTGTTAGAATAAGTACAGTTAGAGACAGTCTTTCAAATGATCAAACCAAGAACCACATGTAAATTTAAAGCTAGGTCAAGCCCCACAGTAATCTGTCATTCTCCTGTGGTCCTTTGAGATCAGTCTAGGTAGAGCTCCCTTATCCTGAAGGCCTGTATTAGCTATTCCAGGTTTTCTTCTTCACAAAAATAATGATGTAGCATATAACAGACAAGAAGTTGTTACGTGTAAAAAAATAACTTACTAGATGGTCCACATTTCATACTGTGAAGTTTCCTGTTTTGAGATAAGGATATTGTAGTAGATGAAGGACTGGTAACTGCCATTCCAGATTCCTTTCAGAAAGAACAAAGAATAAACAGCTGTAATCAACACACCTTAAATAAAATCTTCACCGTCTACCAGTAAATTTACCATTTTTAGTAAGCTCATTGCTTCATACTAGCTTATAAAGTTATCAAAAACATCATTGTAAAGTCACTCAAGATTCCAGTGAAGGAGCAAAGTACCTTATACCCCCAGACAGCAGGCAGATAAAACCAGTTACACCAAAATGCCTAAAGCTGCATATCCAAACACTCTGTGCCCTGCTCTGGGCTCATTTTACTCTCAGTTACACCCTCTATACTGTAAGTACTTAACAACATTCTCAGAATAAACATTCAGCTGCTTTGGAAATGCAGCAGAATGCAAACTTATCACTAAGTTACAGTTATTTAAAGTAATTTAAAAGTATATGCATGCATAAATTACTGAACAACATCACGGTAATTAACAAAATTATTTGTAAGTTCCTAAATTCACACTCTTTTCCAAGAGCCTGATCCAAAACCCAGCAAGACGAACAAGTTTGTTTTGTAACAGGTTTTTGTGTTTGCTTGTTTGTTTTCACAGAAATCCTAAGCATCTGGTTAGTTTTCCAAGCCTACCTTAATCTTCTTCCTACCATTTTCTCCTTGATCTTTTCCTATTCTAACATGCAAAAATACATGATAATTGACTAAAGCATTTCTTTTTTCTTTCTCGTAAGCACTTCTGCCTTCAACAGTCAGCAGCAAGATACCATGAGTTTCTTGTATTAATTTACAGTATTGTAGGGAATGAAGCTTTCCTTTTCTCCAACACAGGGGTGCCTGTCTTTCTACTCTTCATAATTATTTTTCTAAAATTGGTATATCATAATTACATTGACTGCTCCTCATGTTTGCCTTATTCATCTACTAATCCAATTTGCACTTCATTTTTCCATCTAGCAGTGCTGCCAGTCACAGCCCCTCCACTCCTGAACTCAAATTATTTACTATGGGGTACCTGTACAACTTCTGAACCAGAACACCGAGTCTCACCTGAGCACCATGGCAAAACTTCCTATCAGTATGGGGGGAACCCACAGGTTAGTTAACAGCTTAATCAGTCATGGTCACTAGCCATACAACAGTTCCTAGGGAAATTGCAGGGAAAGCATTTTTTCCACACTGTTTTACCCAAGGATTGTACATACTTTAGGTATGATGCGTGAACAGACAGGTTCCCTCCCCTCTTCTTGCGACTGCAGAGTTTTAGTACTTACCAATTTATGACCTTGTCTACCCCATTTACAGAGAAGCAAGACTAAGTACAAGGTACTAGGATTATGTACAGTCTTTTATGAAAAAAAGTACCAGAGAAACCATTTTGGAAATTGTTCTTTAAGATGCAGCTTTGAATGCCTAGGTTGGAGTAAAATGGTGAATAAACCTATCTTAAAGGAAGCATTTTAATGATGGAAAAAAAAATAGGACAGAACCTGAGCATGTAAAAAAGTGATTAATATTTCCACAATTTTTGAGAGGAAAATACCCAAGACAATTTACACATTTTTCTGAAAATAATTTTCATATCAGCTTTTGTAGAAAATACACATTAAAGAAATAATATTAACTTGTGGTTTTAGTGTGCACAAAGTGACCACTCCTGGAAAATGTACTACCTTGCAGAAGGGAAAGCAGTACCAGCATTGATCCATAAAAATGTCTTTAAGGATTCTTCAAAACTTAAATAATTAACATTTCCCCACCATTCCCGCCCCCCCCCAAAAAAAAGGCCAGAAATACATCAAATAACGCAAGCCATTTCAGCCGATAGGATCTACTTGAGAAAACAGAAGATTAGACCCACGTGGCCAAATCACAAAAATGCCTTGATATTTTAGTCACAATGTGCTTATATTGCCCTGCTCACGACAGATAGAAGTATACCTCCTAATCAGTGTTAAAACCACATTGCTAAACTTCTCTGTAACCTATTTTCATTCTAGAACTGCCTACAACTTGGCTGAATAACATTTTTCTCAATTTAACATGAAATTGATCCTCAGAAGCCAATGACTTATTGTAAGAAGTTTTTCTTTGTTAACATAGCATCTAATTACATTTGCCTAGTTTACTTAATAGAATAACACAAATCTTACAGCCTTTTCATATCATTTCTTCACTTTACCTCATGATGGGCAGCAGCTATATGCTCTAAAATGCTCATATTTCAGTGACAATTATAGAATACAGTTGTCATTGAGGAAAAAAGTCAGTGACAAACACAGTATCTGTTAATAAACAGCACTAGCTACAACATATGTATACAATGCTA
Source organism: Chloroceryle amazona (assembly GCA_027560015.1). Lineage (NCBI taxonomy): Eukaryota > Metazoa > Chordata > Aves > Coraciiformes > Cerylidae > Chloroceryle > Chloroceryle amazona. The sequence continues at coordinate 117,306 of JANHFX010003972.1, forward strand.
CCAATAACTGAGCAAAGTATTACCAAAATGACACGACAAATAACAACCACCATATCTACATTATTTTACCTAATACCTTGGTTAGATTTATTGCATTTAATTTTCATGCCCTAGAGTTTTACCATTCACATTTCTCTGTCCTGTGTGTGATTCTTTAAAATATTTTTAAAATAGCAGCTGTTTCCTGTGTTGTAAATATCTGCTTAGACATTTAACTGAAAATTGATCTCAGAAGCTATGTCAGTAACTAAATCTTCATTAACATCAAACTCCACAGAAGATTTAACCTACAGTGTGTACTGATGCTTTAGCTCTTCCTCTTAGGGGAGATTATTAAATGCAAGCAGCCATAAAAATGCATTATAATGAATTTAGGGTTTTTTTCTTCCTCCTAAGCACATTTCTTATTGCAAGTTTTGGCTAAGAAGGAAACAAAGAGCCTACCACCATATCTTGAATTTGGGGAGGAACACCTCAATCTACAAGCATTTTCTCTTACTGGTGGTTGATTTTATTATCTGTTTGCAGTTCTGTAGCACACTTTTCTCTCCACTGAGCTTTCCCCAGGAGAAAGCAGAAAGAAAGGTAAATTCTCTGCAGAGCCACGAATGAAGACTACAAAGCAGTTTCCTCTTCCCCACCCTCAAACAAGGGAGCAGGATCCACACGCTCTAATTACATTTCAGCAACATGCCACAAATGACATAGTCAGGGTGCCAAGATAAGCCCCATCCAAAGGCCAGCACTGAGTTGTACTGATGTGATAATGCCAGCTCATTTACTTTCACTGAGAAAAGGCTCCCACAAAGTGATTCCTGCTAGATGGGCCAGACCAGACCTCAGCTTTCCTTGGAGCAAGGATTCTCTATATACAACTATTCCTGAATGACCTGAAGCTCTAGCTGCCATCTTTCCTTACTACTGCAACATTTTACATTGTAAGTTTCCTTTTACTCATGATTGACACTATTTATAGACAGGATAATGCAATCAACTCTGAAGGACAAGTCCTGAAGAATCACAAAGGGTAGAACAAGCAGTATCTGGATACTATACAGATATATTCGGGTAAAGCACGTGAAAGCACGTTACCCCGACGACAACCAGAACACCCGTCCCTCAGAGGGCTGTCGACAGGAGGCGCGGGAAAGCGCGGGAAAGGCAAGCGCCATCTTGGGGCACGAACCACAGAACCGCGTCGCCTCATCAACCCCGACCGCACTGCGGGGTAGAACCGTCCTCCTCATGGAGGCTCCTCAGAGAAAACCCAGACATTCCGGCGCCCTTGACTCCCCAGGGGAGCGCCGCAGCCCCCGGCCCGGGCATGCCCGCCCAACCCCCATCCCATACCTGCGTTGCTGCAACGATGCCGTTCCCTCTCTGAGGTCCCGCAGCGCTGTCTCGGCTGAAAACAGAGTAAGGCAAAGTTTACTTGGCCCACACAGCCCACCTCTCCCGGCACACCTCAAAGCTGCCGCCCGCACACCAGGGCTACAAAAAAGAAGCGCTGTTCTGCTCGGGCTGGCTCTTACCTGAAGAGCGGTGGGTCCCCGCCGTTAAGAAAATGCGCCCAGGCACCCCACGGAAATAGGGCTGGGAAACGAAAAAAAAGGCAGTAGGTCAGTGATAGCCAAGGCTGTTCGGTCCTCCCTCCCATCCCGTCCTCACCTGGCGGCAGCCAGGTGCACAGCAGCACCCCGAGAAGAAGCCGGGTCTCCATACGGGCTAGAGAGCAGCAGGCTTTCCGCAGAATTCCGGTCCTCAGGGCCAGCCGCTACCTCCCCTTTGGGCTCTTCCCGCCCTCTCGGGCGGGGCGGTCAAGGGGTTTATCAGCTGCCTGCCCTCCACCTCCCGCCCTTCCTTGAACACCCACCCCAAATACCACCCCTCGCTCGGGAACGGAGTTTCTGGGACGGCCGCTGTCCTCACAACTGAGTGGCTGTGGCCCCGCTGGTAGCTATTCCTGACTGCTTGTACTGGGCGTTGACCACCCCGGCTCCTCACATTTATTCCCGTTTTTCTGCTTTTTTTGGGGTTCAGGAAACGGTTGGCGTTACAGTTTCTCAGCAGTAGCTGAAACTCCTGCGGTGAGGTGTAGTAAACGACTGCGCCCCACCACTGAAGCGAACGGCCCCGGGCCTTCTACTTTTACTCGTGAGATGGTCTCACGAGTAGAAGAAGCTCGCCTGAGGGGAGCTGCCGAGGGGTGCTGAGGGGCAGTAAAGGTGGCATGTACTTAATGCACGGAGATGGGGCCCAACCCCCTGAAACAGGTGTCAGAACTTGTGTAAGGAAAGGCATAATTAAGACATGAATCACAATTATCCCCATGCTGCTTTGATGAATAATTTCTGTGGCTTCTGATAATGTTTTTTTTAACGATAAATTCATAATCTTCAGTTTGGAGCTCTTTCCATGTTTATTCTTTTTTGTTTTCGTGTTCTTGAATTTGCTGTTTTACCTCCTTCACGTTATTTTTCTTCCCTCTTCCTGTTGCTGCCACCTTTTTTTTCTGTTCTTTTCTCTTTCCCATCTGTTGCTGCCTCTTTCCCCGTCATTCTTCAAGTTTGCATATCTTATAACAGAAGCTTTAGAAGCCGCTCATACCAGGTGAGAAACTGTCTGAGATGAAAAGGGGCCTTTTCTGACTGCTTTGGGAAGTCTGTTAACAGTAAGTCATTAAAAAGATCTCTTTTCTGCCTTTGTAATTTGTCTCTGTGGATTATGTTTCTTGCTGCAACAGATGTCTCATTTTTAATGAAACGATGGAAAACTAGAGTTTTCACTGAGAATTCTGTTCTCTCCTGTAAATGTTGGAGGCAGAATGTGTGCGAGATAAAAGTAAGACAGAAAAGATATTCTTTAACCTCAGCACACCCTTTTCCAAATAACGCCAAACAGCTTTTTAGAATTAAGTGCTAGCCTCAGTCTGTAGCAGAGCCCATCTCCTCTGAAAGTACCATGCACTTGGAACTGGTGCACTTTCTCTGATCTAGGTTACATGAAGGGAAGTAGAGAAAGTAGATCAAAATAACAGGAATTGGTTTATACAATACATTTTAATGTATTTCTTTGCCTACTAAATGGGCTGCCCATTTTATTCATTTTGCCTTAATGCCACAAGTAGCAAACAATAACTGAAACTAGCTTAAAGCTAATTCAGATGAAAGTTGATTTCTTGCTACAAAAGACTTCAATATCCAAACCTATTTAATAAGCAGGCATAATTCTACCATCTTTTAATGTTACACATTTGAAGTAATGGAAACTTCAGAACCATCTCATCAATTTTCTGGTAGCCAAAGTTCCAATTTTGAAGCACAGGATAGCTTTGTGGGTTTCTTTGCTTTGCATTTGTACACAGTAGAGCACATGAATTCATGTAACAGTGCAGATGAACAGCTTACCAAGTTTGTTATTCTTTCTGTGGTGTGTCCTTTAACTGATGATTCAGAGAAGTTTTCGCATCATCAAATGAAGTTATTTCCACGATATTTTGCTACATGGAGGAGTTTCTGACTCCTGGAAAATTTATCTATATGATAAAAAAAGTCACCTGCTTTCATATGTGTGTAACTTTCAGCTTGTGAAAGTTCTGTTCTTGTAAAGTCTTCTAGAAGCCACTGATAGATGTTAGTCTTTATGTAAAGTTAAAGGAAGCATATGTGGTATTTTATGTGTCCTTTAAATTTCCCTTGTCTCCTCCTTTCTCTATTTCAAGAGAAGAACTGCTTGTCTAACGCTTGGGTAGAACAGCTTTTCAGTTTTGTGTGGTACTGGACATTATCTCAGGATAAGACAAATGATTTGTGTACTTCTAAGAGAAAACTGTTTTCTGAAAACAGTTTTTATATTGGTACACAGGCTTAAAATGCATTCCTTTCTTATTCCTGACACGTGGTATGAGAAATGGTCAGTGTACATACCACTAAAATGTGCCAGTATAGCAAAACCATCTTCTGAAAGGGCTAAGAGCAATTTCTAAAGGAGCTGGTGTAATTTATGAAGGTTATCACATAGAAGTAACAAAACAGGTTCCAGTCTGTATTTAGCAGTATGGATTTTTGGTTTATTGCTTTGGTTTTTGTTTGTTTTTATTTGTTATCATGCCTCTGTATGTATTCATATGAGTTAGCACTCTGTTGGAAGAAGGAGCAGTTAAGGGACCTGTGTTTACGGAAACCTGGGGCTCTCCTGAGTTATGTGGGTAAAGCTGATTCTGCAGTGAAACTAAGGGGTATAAGTTGGCAGGTCTCCTCCCCTCACTTCCAACCTGTACATTAGGGAAAGAGGGAGAAGAACCAGCCCAAGACAAAATTACCTAAAAGAGGTTAGGCTGAAATTGGCTCCTTTTCAGGGGCTCTGAGCTGGATTCTTAGGTGGTCGGTTACTCGCAAGTGGACATGTAGCAGTGAACATTTTTAAACAACACTACGCTGTTTGCGGAAAGGCAGGGAGAAATACATTTAGTGATCCATCAGATTAACCGTTTACCTAAAAGTTTTTTTTTTTTAAATATTTTTTGCAGTAGAGCAATTCGTTGATGCAATTTTTTCTTTTCTCTCTAGCTGTTAGCATACTTTAAATTTCACGCCTTCGTGTTTTTCTTAACTAGTAGGACTAGTGACAAAGATACAAACGAGAAGGTTGTGTGCGAGCTCTGCCTCTTGAGAAGCACCAGTTGTAAAAAGTAACCCCAGGGAAAGGCCACCGGCTCGAGGCCGGGTAACACGCTGGAGCAGGGCGAGATTTGCTTTTGCTTTATCTTTCTGTTTTGCTTTGGCCTTAAACGACCAAAGCGAGGGGTCGCGGGAGGGACGTTACCGCCGCTGGCCGGCGGCTCGTACTGCTCCAGCGGGGCAGTC
>JANHFX010003973.1:0-59640 GCA_027560015.1 Chloroceryle amazona
CCTTAGCAAGCTGGCTAATGACACCAAGCTGTGTGGGGTGGCTGACATGCCAGAGGGAAGGGATGCCATCCAGAGGGCCCTTGACAGTCTGGGGAGGTGGGCCCATGCCAACCTCATGAAGTTCAACAAAGCCAAATGCAAGGTCCTCCATATGGGTCAGGGCAATCCCAAGCACCAATATAGGCTGGGCAGTGACTGGATCAAGAGCAGCTCTGAAGAAAAGGAGTTGGGTGTACTGGCGGATGAGAAACTCAACATGAGCCATCAGTGTGCTCTTGCAGCCCAGAAGGCCAATTGTATCCTGGGCTGCATCAAGAGAAGCCTGGCCAGCAGGTTGAGGGAGGTGATTCTCCCCCTCTACTCCACTCTCGTGAGACCTCACCTGGAGTAATGCATCCAGTTCTGTAGCCCCTATTACAAGAAGGACATGGGTGTGCTGGAACATGTCCAGAGAAGGGCCACAAGGATGATCAGGGGGCTGGAGCATCTCTCCTATGAGGACAGACTGAGATAGTTGGTGTTGTTCAGTCTGGGGAAGAGAAGGCTCCAAGGAGACCTTATTGTGGCCTTCCAGTATCTTAAGGGGGGCTACAAGAAAGCTGGGGAGGGACTTTGTAAGGCTGTTGGGCAGTGATAGGACTGGAGGGAATGGATTAAAACTAGAGATAGGTCGATTCAGGTTAGACATTATGAAGAATTTTTTCACCATGAGGGTGGTGAGACACTGGAACAGGTTGCCCAGAGAGGTGGTGGAAGCCCCATCCTTGGAGACTTTTAAGAACAGGCTGGATGGGGCTGTGGGCAGCCTGATGTAGTTAGTGGGAGGTGTCCCTGCCATTGGCAGGGGGACTGGAACTAGATGATCTTTAAGGTCCCTTCCAACCCTGACAATTCTATGATTCTAAATTTGGAGAGGAATGTGAATAGGCAAATCTGCTCATCCAAAGGATGAACCTTGTAAGGATGAAGTATCAAGTATATTGGTGCAGCACTGCCTGGACTGTGTCACTGGCCACATGCTGCAGGCACCATTTCCCAGGCTCAGGAGAGCTGCATGTAGCTGCTCTAGTGTAGCTGCATGACTTAGCAGGACCAGTCAGGAGCAGTGCAGGTGGAGAAGAGAGAGATGGGTTAAGTGCCAAAGGGGGTTCATATGACTAAACAACAAACCATGAGAAGGTGTAGGTTTGGGGCTTTGTGTGTTTGGGGTTTTATTATTTATTTGTGCTTTGTTTGGTTTAAGTTTAGAAAATTTGAAACATCTCATGTGATGAGAATATTAACATTCCTCAGAGATGGACATGAGCATAGCAGCTACATCTCAGCACCCAAATTGGTAGATGATGTAAAAGAGCTGTTTGGGAAAAATAGCACAGAGCTGAATATTCATTAGAGCATTACTTGTGTTGTAGTTTAAATATCTTCAAAGAGAAGCTAACAATTAAAATAAGTTAAGAAACAGGAGAGCCTTGCAGGCATTAGGGAAGGGGTTGATAGAGGTTTATGTATTAACAAAATATCCCCATCTAGAATATTATTTTACATCCCCTGTTCTCTAGTTAGTTCCCTCGGTAATTTACAAATGGAAAATAAAATTTATAATTATAGCTGATTAGATATTATGAGTTCTCAACAAAGCATGTTTGTGTTCTGTATGCAGTTGTTACAGATTTGCTGGGCACAACTTGATAGTTGAATTTGAGTTATCTTTTGTGTTAAAGCAATTTAGCCTTGTCTGTTTCAAATGAAGTATGAACTGTGTTCTCCTCAGACTACAACAATCTTTGGAAAAAGGCTATTCTATGATTTTTTTTTTAACCACTAATTCTTTCCCGGATTTTATAGTGAAAATAAACCTAATTTAGTCATGTATAGTCTATACTAACAGTTTTGGTTATGCCAGTTGTTATTGTGTTGACTGCATTCAGGTTTAAATAAGCAGTGTTGCCATGCTTAGTTTGGAAGACATAAACCCAGCAATCCTCTTTGGCTTATCCTTCTTCCTTGTCCTGTACATGTTCAAGTATGTCACCATTTTAAAACTAGATGTGAATCGGCAATCTCTGTTAATGAACTGTCTGGGCTTGTTCTGAAAAATGAGACTTGTGCATCTTGATGTGGACATTGGAGGCAATAACGAAGCATCTTTCCAGTGCCATGCCCCTTTGCTAGGAAACTGAAGTAAGGAGAGGTAGAGGCACCTGGGATTCTACCTTTTGCTTTCTTTTTGGGTTGAGAGACACTAATGCAGTCAGTGGTTTTCAGATGAGACTAGTGATTCCCTACTATTAAGCAGTGGTCTTAAAACTACTTTTGTTTTGAAGTTTTGAGAGAGGGTAGGTTGTGATTATCAAGCTACAAGACTTTGTGAACATGGACTGTTAGCCTTAAGTTTGGGAAATGTCACCCTGTCAGATGCGAGTTCAAGGGCAAAGTGTATAATTATATCTCAGTCTTCCAGTAAATTCACATTATTTTGTGTACTTTTGATAATGGTCATTATTTCAAGGTATTATCAGCTTGAACCTAAACTTTATTAATTGCATAGTTATATTTAAACTCGTACTGTTACTCTGGAATGACTGGAAGTTCTGTTACTGTTCTCATTAACCTTTTTTTCTAGATATAATGTTTTATTTAAAATGACTAAAAGTAACTTTAAATGGATGAAGCTTGAAAATGGGTATTGGTTAAATAAAGCTGAAAGAGTTTTACAAATGCTGGGAGCTCACAGTTTCTTCAGGCGTATGTCAACTCCGCCTTTGATGAAACACTGAAGGGCAGCTGATACTTTAAAAGTCTGAGCATCTGTTAGCTAACAACTGCTGCAGGGCATTTCTACTATGCCTAAAATGTTTGGTTTTGAGATCATTGCTGCATTTTCTGGTGCGTGTAGCTGTTAAATTGTTCATACTTCCAGCTATAATTGCATTTTAAGGAACAATGTTTTGGTTAGTCAACCTTGATGATATGTTTCTTGCAGGGTTTTCAGCTGCGGTAATGCCACAGCTGTCTGTGGGAGGCTCTTAGTGTTGGGTTTGAAAGGGGCTTCGGCACATTCACTCTCGACTCACTTTTTTCCTGTTGTAGGTTTCCTGAAGGTGCATCTTGCTGGCAGCCGCCGTGCTGCGATGCCCCGGCATGCCTCATGGCAGAGCTACCCGGCCGCCCCGCTGGAGCGTGGCACTCCCCTGTAGGGAGCTGGGTAAGTGCGAAGCCTCATCCCCAGTGTGGAAAACACTGCTTGCCCACATCTCTCCTGAGCTTTCAGACACAGTGGTGGCTGTGAGAAACCTGCTGATGTGGGCTGCTTTCATCAACACCTTCTCGTGTATCTTATCATGCTTTCCTGGCTTAATGTACATTAGAATATGGCCTGCTGCATAGTGATGGATGCAGGTGTGTTTTATTATTTCTGAGGTGCTTGGGAGGCAGTTTCTTCTGGAGAGGTGATTATGTATTGGATGGATGAGAAGGTAACAGAGACAGAGTTAATACGAGTTAGAGATGTTCACTAAGATGTGAGTTGTCCCTTTTTTTTTAATACAAAAGGTAAGTATTGGGGTGGGGATGATAAATTAGAGGAGGTACACCTGAATCATCTTCTTGCTTCCTGCTTTTAAAAATAACAAGGTTTTGGAAAACTATTGCCTTTTCTGCCATGAACATTATTGGTTTCCTTCACACACTGAGACACATCACATCTTCCATGTATTGGTAAAATTTTTTTTGGTGATGGAATAATTACTCTCTGTGTGGTACTCCAGTTGAATCATTTCCCTCTTGCAAAACTAAGGTGTGGTGAGTAGATGGGTCCTCCTGTTTCACCCTCTAAGAAGGCATTTGGCCCTTTTCAGTGCTTAAGTTGGAATTGGGCCATTCTTTATGATTTTGTCAGTGTATAGATCAGTATGTCTGCTAAGGAGTCTTGCTGAGCCACAGTTTATGATTCTTATCTCTGGGAATAAATCCAGATATTTATGTATCAGTGGTTGTGGGTTTATGGATGGTTATCAGGTGTTGGAATTGGTGGACTTCTGAACCTGGATCCTTACCCGGATAGCTCTGACAAGAAGTCTCATGGGTCTAAGGGGAATCGCTAGGAATTAATCCAGCTGGATTATCTGCCCAAGGGGGAAGACAAAGTACTGATTGGCATCTGGTAATTTGCTGTAACTGTGTGTATGGGCAGAAAGGAGACATGTATCTGAAACAAAGAAATACTGTCTCCTGGTTTTGTACAACAAAAAAACAGTTCAGCTGAATCCCCTTGAACAATCTGGAGCCTGAATATACCAGGCAGAGCTGTGAAGAAATTTTTATGTAGATAATGCAGTCTGATGTTGGGACAGTTCCTCAGACCTTTAGTTTAGGAGACTTGTAGGTTACCGACGAACTGTTGCCCTTTGGATTCAATTTAGATGCTGACAAGTATGCATTTTGATTCTCTGAATTCCCTGAGGCCAAATACTTGCATTTTTGGTCTACTACTGTAGTTGCTTTAGCAAGTACCATCTCATTTATGCAGTGATTGACAACCATTGTCAGTGTCTAAATTAATGGGGGGAAGATGCTGATTTTGAAAAAAATAGCCTGATTCTCAGGAAAGGATCTTTCAAAGACATGCTCTTAACCAGTTATTTCCCATCTTGTCCCATCATCTTATTCAGGAGAAGATGATTGAGAGGGGGAGGCTTTTCTGTCTAGTGGCCCATGAGTTTGGAGGACAGTCTTGAGTTTTATATTCTGCCTTCCCCTGGAATGGATACTGCATGGGCAAGGGATCTGTCTGCATGATCATGGCTGATAAATTATTTTGTTAAAGCTGAACACTTTGGTAGACCTCGATAACATTGGCTGTGGACTGTTCTGGTTCCTGAGGGGTGGTGTGTTGGGTGATTTCTGTTGCTGTGAAGAAATGTGAATTGTTGTGTTACTCATGTTGATGTGAAGCTGCTTGTGCAATCATTGTCAGCAGAGCACCATAAGTATTCTGGGAATAGTCACTTTGACTTCTGATCATGTCCTGCTCAGAGAATAAACATATTGAGGGCCATGGTGGCCTTCTGTGCCCATGGAGGGACTGCACTCTTAATTGCCTCTTGGGTAGGTATGGCAGCAACCCCTGCTCCTCTCATCTTGACATCTGATGAGTGGAGTTACCTTGTTACCAAGTTTCTTCAGACTCAACCCATGACTGTTAGCTCAAATGTTTGAAGGTGCTTCTGTGCATCATGCTGTGCATTTGTTATTGCCTGCCTATAGACAGAATGAGTTTAAATCGCCTTTACTGCTGTGTTTGTAGTCCTGAGGGCCAGGCTCTGAATCTGTGCAAGATACCTTCTTTGAATATGAAGTTCTACTTATTTTTAAAGTGGGTTTAGTACTTGCAAGTGACCTCCCCTTTGAGATTTTACTATTAAATCAAGCAGGGATATGGCAAAGCTTTGAAGTGGGATCCAGGAAGGTGCTGTCTCAGTTTTCCCCTGTAAATCTGTTTAGTGCCACTCCAACCTTCAGTATCTGCCTTAAGCACATCTTTTTCAGATTTTTTTTTTTTCACTCTTCCCAGAGTTGGTTGTTCATTTCATTTATTTTATTTAGAATAGGATGGGTTTAATTCAATAGAAATTTCCTTATGGTTGTTTTTAATGGTGCTTTATGTGTGACCACTTTCCAGGAGTAGATCTTTCTTTTTTAGAGGTTCAGTTGATTCAGATGCAGCTATGACTGGCATTCACTGCAGGTTAAGTCGTGTTTATGCAAATAACTGGTTTTAACCAGTTTGGTTATACCAAATGAAATAGGTCCATTTTAGGCAACCTAATCTCAAAATGCCACTGTTATCTGGTGGGGTGGATCTGCAACACATAGCTGTTCCCCAGCCTCTGCTGAATCTGTGTGGATTCCCAGCACTAAGATGGATTTTTTCTCCAGCCCAGTATGGTGATTTTTAGGAGCTGAAAAGAAGATGCTGCAGTAGCTGGGTAGAAGGAGGTGAAGGTTGTTGAGCAGCTTGAGTTTCATCAACCTGGCACTACAGTACCTCTCCTTCTCCTGCATTGCTGCCAGGCTTGTACTTGGAGAATCCCATAAAAATGAGGTTAAAGGGAATCTTGTGATTATTTATTGCTATTTATTGTTTGTACCCTTGCTGCTATGGTTGTTCACTACATGTATGTGGCTAGTTGCATTAAATACTCATCACTTACTAACTTGTGTGTTCAAAAAGTGCTTTTGTTTTTGCTGTTTTTCAAATCTATTGTTTTTCCTGGGGGTGGTGGGGAGTATGTGTGTGCATATGGTCTTGGGTCACATGATATTTTTTGCTTAAGGTTTTCCTTCCGAGTTCTTATCTCTGCATATATATTCGTCAGGGTGTTGTATTTCAAGTGCCCAACTTGAAAATGGGCTTTCCTTGACAGCGTTCACAAGGCACTTGTACCCTGTCTTTCCTGTGCCTGTGTGCACCAGCAAAAGACACGTACCTGCTATATGATTTTCACTTTCTCTGTTGTTTGAATCAGTCAGAATTGTTTTACCTTACAGATTTTGCCTTTGCCGGTATCTTGCTCTCAGGAGTGTTTTCTCTCCTTGCTCTTGTGAGTGTGTGGTTTCTGCATTTCTTTTCTGCTTTCACCTTTCTTTGGATGTTGATCAACAGGGAACATCCTAGTTGTATGGCACATCTCTCTCAGCCCTTCCCTCTTTTTTTATTAATTTCCTTCTTTCCTTTCTGGGATGCCTGTAAACTTTTCCCATCTTATGACAGGATACTTGTATCACAGGTAGTCTCATGAGATGATTGTATTGTATGGGAGAAAACTGCATCCTGAGCAAATGCTCAATTTGATATCTTTTAAGTTTTTACCCTGTTTTTAAAAAAATAATAAAAAAGTATATATAATGTGTCAACAGGTTTCCTTGGTCAGTCTGGATTCCTTTTCAGACCTGGCAAGTCAAGAGAGACTTGGCACTGAGAGTATTTTTGTATTTATTTTTTTAAATTAAAAAAATGTGCAAAATAGTTCTTCTGAAGACAGCAAGGTCCTGAGAGAGGTGGATCATCTGTGAAAACAAATACTGCAAGACCTTTTTACCTTCTTCTGTGCTCTGAGATGCAGTTCTTAGGAGCCCCTGGGTTCTGACATGCTGGATGTAGCTGTAACAAAGAGGCCCCATGTTCCTCCTTATCTTTTCCGTGCTGGAGCAGATTCATTTACCACTTACTTTGGCCTCAGTTCTGTAGCCCTCAGTACTGCCCTGGTACATTTCTGGTGAGAATATAAAGATGTTTATTTTAATTTGAGAATTAAATTTATCTGCTCTCTGAGATGATAGTTTCACCCTCTTCCTCCCCAGGCTGTGGAAATGCTGAGTCTTCCACTGAAATCCCAACAAGGAGACTACCCTCGTGTTGTCCTCAGAGGCTGGGCTCAGCACTTGCCATTGGCATGACTTGGGCAACATTAACACAATAAATCAATGATGTGTTATGGTGAGTGCCAGAGCACCACGCTCCTCTTTGGGCAATGAGCTTACACCCATTTTCAAAGGAGGTGCATCTTAAGGTAAAACTGCCCGTAGGATGTAGCCTGAGAAGCAGTAGTCTCTCTCATCAGGGTGTTGATTCCTACCACCTTGCAAATAGCTGTGGAGGTCTTATCTTTTTTTTCCCTTGTTTTATTCAGGAAGATTTATAGGACCCTCTGTGGAAGAGAGGAACTTTGTCTTTTAACACTGACAATTTTCTGCTGGGGTAGTTTCTTTGTTTCTCATTAGCAGCAAAGATGTCTTGGACTCTAACCACCTGACTGTTCCTTCCAGGAAGGAAGTTTACTTTACTCTGGAATGGGAGAGGGTAAATTTTGATCCTTCATGAATTTGAGGAGGGTGGATAACTCTTGAGTAAAAACTGTAGAAGAACACATTTTTTTAGCAGTGGGGAGAATGACTAGGGAAACATATTAGATTATGGAAAAGTCCAAATGTTCATCTCATTAATGTAAGGACGTGGGGCCTGAAGCCTGTGTCAGGATGGAGGTGTTTCTCATTGCTTCTGTAAAGCAGTTTTATTTGCTTAGCTCCAGTTGATGATCAGTTGGTGTTTGCTCTCCCCGTAGGGTTGAAATTGGTGAGAGCCTGTTGTCGTGTACAGGGTATTCTGCCCAAATCAGACTGAAGTCTGGTATTTGTTAATGTCCTGCGTCAGTCACTTGAACCAGGGACCAAGTCCTCACTTCTGCACTCTTCTGCTGATGTGTTTTGTTCCCCTCTTTTCTACTGCCATTTTCAGGGGAATGGGAAACATCCCATCCTGCACGGCCAGTCCTCCCCTGCAGAGTGTTTATCTGTACAAAGTCTTTTCATTCTCCCTCAAAGCTCCCTCCCAGCTTCATGTCATCAGACCAGCTTCTCTCTGGGTTCTGTTTGGTTAGTTTTTTACTCCTGAGCCTTTCACCTACCTCTGGGGTTGAAATACTCAGCGTTTTTGGTTTTCAGAGGGGCTGAGAGACCTGCTATGAAGCTGCTAATAGGTTTTCTGTTGTTGACCATAGCTTGGGAGAGGTCAGTAATATCACTACCTCTGCTGATCACCAAGTGTCTTAGCTGCAGCTCCCTTCCAGTTTCTGCCATGAACAGAGTCATTGATGAAGTAGCTAGACATTATTTGGCCTTTGAGTGTTGGGGGAGGGAAAGGGAGAATTTATCAACTCTTTCTTATAAAAGTCTGTTGAGGTGCAAAGGCAGGGATGCAAACCTGTCAGTGCTTCTCAGGTGCAGGAGAGCGTGTTGTGGAGCAGAGGGATGCACAGGCAGGCAACATGTTGCAAAATACATCAGGTGTCAGTCGGGAAACTTTGTGGGTGTTTTAAAATTAACCTTTGGCATATCCCAGCATTCAAAACGAATAAAAAAGATGGAGTGATGGAATTTTGATGATGAAGCTTATAGTATGGGGAAAATGTTATAGCAGTGAAGTTTGTCAGTAATGTTCAAATACTTTTCTCTGTGCCACTTTTATTACTATCTTAATTTTAAATAAATTGCTCCCATGTCATGGCCATTTTGGATCCAATATGACTTTGGGAGAATTGTCTATAGTACAGAGATTCCTTCTGGCCTTTTCCTGTGACATTAATCAAGGTTTAAGAAGAATGTGTTATAGTTCCAGAGTACAATGAAGTAGATGCAAATGTTGAACAATTGTCATGGCTGTGCTGGAAAATATTTGTGTAAATAAAATGTATTTTCTTGGTAATAGGGTTGGTTAGTTTTTGTGGGTTTTTTTCCAGTCTTATAAAGAGACTCCAAGCCAAACAACTGAAGAACAGGTAGTTTCAGAAGGCTTGGCAGTATCTAGACTGTACTGATTTTGAGGATTATTATATTTACTCTCAGAGGAGAATGTGGTTAGTAGAGACTTTGTCTTGAAAATTATTTTTAACATGATGAAAAATGCCTCTGCTATTCACCACTTTTCCCTGTCTATATTATTTGTGATCTTTCATTCCTTTTATGAGTCAATGACGGGGTGGGGGGAATGGGAATAACATCAGGAAATATTTGTAGGCACACTAAAACAGTACTATGGGAACAGTAAATTGAAGCATCTGCTTTTGGTTTTTCTGGGAAATCAAGAAGCAACTGAGCAAGAAACCTGTAAGGGTTTGAGTTGGTTTTTATTTTTTTTTTCTTGGGTTACATTTCTCTATCTGCTGTCAGGCTTCCTCCTGCTTCTTAGCATTTCTCCTTTTCTCTGACTGTTTTTTTTTTTTTTTTTCCTCTTTTTCTTGAAACAGTCGTTTCATTGAAACCAAGACTGAAGCCTACAAAGGCTCTATAATGAATGAATAATAAAGGACACAGACTCCAAATGTTGTTGATCTGGGCTCGATTTTTCTGTAGCATTTGTGCCTTGTTGGAGATACAGGTGTGACCCTTCCCAGCAGCGCGTATGTGAGGCTGGTGCTCTGGCTGCAGGGCCATGGGAGGCACGTGGGGAGGCTGGTGCCTGCAGCTGTACAGGCAGCACTTATCTACTGTTAAGAAATTAATATAAACATGACATGCAGTTCACTGCGAAATATTTTCACAGATGGAGAAAGTCTGCGGCATAACCTAGGGATGTAAACTAGAGGATTGTTTAGTGCTTTGCTCAATTATTTGTTCTCTAGCTCCCCTCTCCTCCACCACCAACTCTCATAGAGCTGAGGCCTCATTTATATAGGGGAGTAGCCCATGTGGGGCTCTTCAGCTGCCTGAAGCTTTCTCTGTTCTAAGCGCGCATCCCATTTAGGGCTTAGGCGCGTGACTGGCATGGGGGCTGTGGTGGGGCGGGGGCTGGTGGCTAATCCCAGTCCCTGATCGTGGGTCGGTAACTAAAGCACTACCGAGACTGAAGGCAGCATAGTGCTGTTGGTTTGGAGCCCACAAATATTGTTATTCTCATTGACACACTTCCCAACACCTCCTTCCTCCTGAGGTGTGTGGTGGGACGCTTATGGCTTGTGGATGTATCATTTATGGCTTGCGGATCAAGGCTTGCTAGCTTGGCAGGACATTATCAGTGGAGACTCTTTTGCCATATTTTAGTGATGTCATGGTGATTTATATGCTTTTCCAAGCTTGTCACCCCAAAAAGGGCATTAAAAATGGGATAAAAATTAAGAGGTTTTTAAATATGACATAATTTAAGCAAAACCAACTTTTAAATATTTTCTTCCTTAAATATTAAGGGTTAGAAGTGTATTGTTTTTGGTGATCTTTTTAAAAGTACGGCTTCTACAAACACCAGACTTCAGAAACTAAGACTATGAAAGAGCCAGTTGATACTGTGAGATGCTGGGGGAGGAAAATATGATGCTTATAACACTGTAGATAGTCTCTTGAAGCACTCCCTCTGCTTCCATATTCCTTTATTCTGGAACATGAAAGAGAAACCTGAGCCAATACAGGATTACAAAACTAGGTTACAAACCTGGAGCTAGACTATCTGTAGCTAAAGAATCAGAAATTTATTTTATATGCTTATTTTGGTTTAAAAATGTTATGCATTTGGAAAACTCCTTCTCCCCCCATGAGAGTTCTTCCTTTCAAGTAATTAAAGCAAGACAGTAAGCAGCAGAGACAATGAATTGTAAAAATTCATTGCTGATTACAACAAGAATTTGAACCTCATCCATCTGTCATCAAAAAAAAAAACAAAAAAGCTTTCAAAAAGCAGATGGTCTTGTAACTAAAACAAATCTGGATTCTGGCAGAAAGGGTGAGAAATGCGTGTTGTGAGAACAGGGGAAACACTGCACCGGGAACTGTTCTTTTTTGTGGAGTGCTCTAGCCCTGAATACCTCTGCTAATGCTACTGCAGACAATAGCAATCATCAGAGGTCAAAATCAGTAACTTTAATTCCATCTGCAGACTTGCAAGAAATGGGTACTATTTCTGGAGCATAGCTTTTATATGCTTTTTCTGAAAGGTGACATCTCCCAGTAGGTATTTATGAAAGCCTTAGGTGCAGTTTGTGAGTGTTAGTAACAAGGGGTTCTGCATGGGAAGGATTTAATCTTAAAGTGGAAATTGTGGATTAGCATTTCAAGAATCTTTTTAAAATGAAATTCTATATTTATATTGCTGTGTATATGTACAAGTGTTTGCTCTTATGGGTGCAGTCTAGCACAATTCTCAAATTAACAATTCAATAAATAATGATAGCTCTCCAACATTTAATGCTACTTTAGATGATAGCAAAAAAAAAAAAAGGAAAACAAAAAAAAACCCCAACAAACAACAACTTGCCTAGAAGCTTATTTCTGCCTATTACTGTTCCATGGCAAAATTGTAGCTGTATGACTGTTCAGGACTTGTTCTCTCTATAAATCCATGAGTCATTGAATCAGTTTCATCAGATGCTTTTGCTGCCATGGATAAATAAAACTTGGCACTGCTTGCATGCTTGCCACAGATACCGTAATCTATGTCCAATAATTGAAATTCCTAGGGGCTGTATTGTACTCCTTGCATGAGGCTTGGACCAGAGTAGCCCAGCATGCTACTAAAAACATTTTTATAGTGACTGACTGCTCAATAAAAATCACACTGAGCCATCTCTCAGATGGCAGACATGCTCTGTGGAGTTCGCTAGCTCTAGATGAAGAGTCTAGAATGCCTTTTTGATAGTACGAAGTGAGAAACTCTCTCAGATACAGTTGAAAAATATAGTAGCTAGCTCAGACACATCCTCATTTATCGTAGGAAAATCCTTAAGGTCCAGTCTCAGGTCCATCCTATGTTTAAAGCCCAATTTTAAATCTGAAGAGAAATGTTTTGATAACGACACAATTGCTACCTTCCTGTGTCCCAAGAAGCAGGAATATGATCATGAACTGGAAGGTCATTAGTGTCACGTGGAATCTTTGGTCATTAGCATCATGTGGAGTACTGTGTCCAGTTCTGGGCCCCCCAGTTCAAGAGGGACACAGAACTGCTTGAGAGAGTCCAGTGCAGGGCCACAAAGATGATTAAGGGAGTGGAACATCTCTCTTATGAGGAAAGACTGAGGGAGCTGGGGCCCTTTAGCTTGGGGAAAAGGAGACTGAGTCACTGAGGGTTGTGGAGTCTCCCTCTCTGGAGATACTCAAAACCTGCCTGGACACGTTCCTGTGTGATCTGGTGTAGGTGATCCTGCTGTGGCAGGGGGTTGGACTGGATGAGCTTTTGAGGTTCCTTCTGGCCCTTGACATTCTGTGATTCTGTGATTCTGTGATTTGGTGTGGGAGCCTCCTTTCTGCTGTGCAGTGCTGGTTTGTGCTGCTGACTGAGGCAGAAAATGGGGATGCTATGTGCATTCCCTTGGGGTTGATTTTTATGTCCAAAGAGGCAGACTTGCCATGCAAATAAAAGAAAAGCCAAACAAAGATTGGTGAATACAAAGCTTGGTTTACGTGAGCCATCCTCCTTCTCCATCGCTTTTAAGTTAGGCTTTTCTGAGTGTTGTTCTGTCTCCTGTGTGGATGCAGCATGGATTGAAAAATAAAAATACTTTGTTAGTAACAGTGAACAGCTTTAAAACTGTCCACAAGGGAAGGAATACAACTGTTCAACCTGGTAACTCACTATTCTATATCTTTAGCTAAATTATCTAGACCAAAACCTTGTGAAAAACCTTGAAATAGTGCTGCGTGTATAGGAAAGCTTCTTCCAGAGTCCATCAATCTTTTTCATTATATCCAGGAACCTGAGAACAGTAAGAACTCTTGCAGTCTTCATCCTCATGCATATCCAACATTATCTCTTATGTGACTCTTAAAGTATGTGAGCTTTTCGTCTTGCTAAAATATATGAATAAAAGATGTGGATATTGTTGTGTGCTTTTCTGAAGAAGAAGATACCGTTCTGTGGCTATTACATTGACGTGCTTTAAAAACAATTCTTTTTAATGCATGTCGTTATGTTTCACTAACCCTCAGACTGAAAGTCAGAAAATGGCCTTACCTTGAGAAGTAAAATATTAGAGGGAAGATAGCCAGTTTCAGATCCATTCTTTGCCCTACTCACAGCAGAATTTGAACTGCAGTTTCTCACCTTGGGAAAGTTTGTGTAGAGCTGGGCTAGAGAGTCTCCCTCGATGCTGTATGGACGGTACCTCTTTTGGCATCAGTAACTGCTCTGTTCCAGGAGCTGGGTTGTGACCATTGGGCACACTCTGGGACAAGAAGACTCCCTGCCCCACCCCTTGTCTCAGAGGGTGATATATATCCTAATGCACAGCCCCAAAGTTCAGGGGGAAAGAGGAGACCCTGTCCTGGAGCACTCAGTACCCCATAGCACACTGTGAGGACAAGTGATATGTGCTCAAGATCCCCTAATGATGGGAAGGAATTGCATGCATGCGTATCCTTCATGCTGCACAGCTCTTATGTTTGGCAGCTGAAGTTAGTGTCTTCTTTTCCTCCCTTTCCCATTAGCTACGAGTTTGCACACAAGGGAAATGTCATGGCATGTGCAGTGGTCCAGAGCTCAGCCCAGCTGCTGTTGAGACCTGAGTTGCACAGACCTGAATTTCGGTGCCTTTATCTTCCAGCTGAAGCCAGTGCCAGTTTCTGCAGTGGTCTGTCCCAGAGCAATGTGCCTTCTCTGGTTAAACTTAATGTTTTGTTTATATTTTAGTGAAATGCCATCTTGGAGGGTTCCTGAGTTTGTGTGTGCTGCTTTCTATGAGATAGAGCCACCAAACCAAATCAATAAAAACCGAAGGGTGCTGGGTGCGGTGTTGAGTCACAGTGTGGCATGAGTTTGTACCTGCATATGTTAACATATATTCGGTTTTGCTTATTGTCTGTTTTATTGTTTCTAAATGATATTTGTTTAAATATTTAGACTTATTTAAAACTAGTCTTGCTCCTCTTTGGGCTGCTTGTACATGTTGAGCTGCTGTGCTGTTTCTCATAGCAATTCTTTGGTTCTTTGTAGAATGCAGAAGAGTTGCAACTGTCCAAGTTAGTCATTGTTGCTACAGTGCTATCCTCAGCCAGTTATGTAACAACTGCATGTTAGATTTTGTTGGGGACAAGGTAATCAGAAAAGCTTGGCCAGCACAGAACAGCTTCCTACATCTCTTCACTGCTGGCTTCTAACTGTTAAAAAATCAAAGCAAACCGCTGCTGGCTGGGGGAGGATTGTAGGGTATAAGGGGAGCTGAGCCCCATAATGCTGCTGCAGGATGCAGAGATCAAGACCAGACAGGAGGGGTAAGGGTGCCAGATGTGGATGCTCATCCTTTAGTCACATCCTTGACACACTGTGACGGTGCTTAAGCTGAGCAGTGAAGCTACTGAATTCAGAGAGTGTGGGTGCTGTGATTTAAAAAACTACCTTTAGTTTTCTGTCAATCAGTGTGCTGGTGTAAACATTGCTGTAAGAGGCTATTTCATTTCCATACAACTCCTGGAGGACCTTTAGATTACATTTCAGTGTTGTAATCTGTGTGGTCATTGACAATGTGCCGTGTTTGTCAAAATGAATTTATTCACATCTGCTAATGGATTCGTGGAGAAAATGAGTTTTGCAATTCTGTGCATCTCTTGCTCTTGTGAGTCTTCTTGCTCGGACTGATTTAGTAAAGAGTTTGAACTCAACTCCCTCTCTGTAGTTCACAACTCTCAAAGGTGCCTTTGTTAGGCCGTTGATGCACTAATTTCTTGACAATATTAGTGGAAAAATGGGGTTTGAAGGGAAGGTAAGATTTATAGTCTTGAGATACGAGTAGTGAAGGGAGGAAGGAAAAAAAGAAGAAATTTACAGGTATTTTTTGCTACCATGACTTTCTGAGAAGTTCTTGAAGGAAAATGAGCTTTAGGTCAAGTTTAGAGGTATTTATTTTTTCCTTTTTTTTTAAAGAAGTATATTGAAACATTTTGAAAATCTGTAAAAATGCATCAGTAAAGCAGTTTGTATGAAGAGCACAGGCCATTTTAATGTCTCCATAATACAATGTATTTAAGATCTCTTTTTTTGGTGTTAAGTGTTCTTTGACACATCCAAGGGCAATTATTAGCTGCTAAGTAAATAGTACAATGAATATTTTTCAGAACGTGGCGCTTCTGAAAAATTTTACATCTCTAATATATTTTACAAGGATAACCTTGTAGTAAGTTTTCAGTGTAACTTAAGTCATGGATTGGGGAAACGGAGTTTGCATTAGCAAGCCAAAAATCTGCAAGCTCATTCTTGGCTAAGCCCCAACTGAAATGGGAGAAAACAAAAACTCTGATTGTTTTACAGCCATGGATTAAAATTATCCCACTGTGGTCTGGGGAGCAGTGTGGCCCTGAGGGAATAGGTAACAACTTCAGCTGACTTATATTTGCCAGAAGTCATCCTGACCTCTCCTTTAATATTAGCTGTTGGAGAGCTGCGATTAAGTGTTCTTCCTCCTGATAACAGCTCATTGAAAAGTAGCTGACAGGTAGAAACAGCAGCCAAACTGCCGCGTGTTTTAGAAGGTGTTTGCTGATGCCCCAGCATCCCTTGTCAGCACTGCTGATAAGCTCCAACTCAAACCACCACCCAGAATTTCTTTGTCAGCCCAACAAATGAATTGTGCTATGCACAATGTGCTAATTGCTACAATTTGGCTACACCTTGTTGGGAGTGACTGTCCATGGCGGTTTTTTATAATCTAGTTCTTAAATACTTAGCTTGGGCCATTTTTGTTCTGAGAACAGGCAGTTTGACTTTTTTGTCCATTGGCAGCAAAGGGAATTCTTGTGAAGCACAGAAATATTGCGAGTTAACTACAATATAAAATTCAAATAAATTTTACTTAAAATGAGTTGAAAAGAGCCATAAGAAGTTCTGGATTACAATATGAAGAACTTTGTACTGTTGAAGTGTTTTAAAAATATTATAGCAAATACTTAATTCTCCTTCCAAAGACTTTGTGAAGTCAGAAGCACCTTCTATCCAAAAAAGGAGCTGGCCTCCAAAAACACAAATATATTCTGTCCCCTCGGGGTGGGTAGGATATCTTCTGTTCCTTCTCAACAGGCGGTGCGTATTGGGTTTTTTCATTTTCTGCCCCATCTGCATTAAAATATTTAACTGTTAGAGTAGTTCAAGCCCACAAGATGGGGGTATAAGGTACTGTACACAGAAATGGGGAGGAGAGTGAGGGTGTGTATCCCCTCTGTGAAGGTATTTATGAGAATGAAACCCTTATGTTTAAGGGGGAATTTGGGGCACTTGTTGAGCTATCTTCAGTGATGGATAGAGATGCTGGGGTTTCTCTGATGTGGAGGTTACCCCTGTGGCACCTGCTGCTACCTGTCATTTCCTGCTGTGTAGAGGTGGCATTGTTGTGGTACTACCCAGCAGCTGCTGTCTGGAGCTATGGTAGTGACCCATCAGACCTTGGTAACACTCATCTTTACATTCAGGGTGGACATGACAGGTGCTCCTGAACCTCTTGTCCTCTTTGGTGAGGAGGGAGCCATAAGGCACTTCTAACACTGTCAAGAGAGCCAGGAATGGAGAAAGGTGGGTTGCTTGCTGCTCCTGTTACAGCATATAAGCATCCCAGCACAAAACAGTTTGGAGCAAGCAGAAGGAGCCTAAGGATTCATAAGAAATACAGGTTTGTGCTAGTATCTGTCTGTCCTTACCCAGGCAATTTATGATGTTGATTCCAGCAGTGTGCTGGCTATGCTCATTTCTCTTTGAAATACAAAGTTGTTACCTTTCTGCTTTCCTCCAGCTGCAATTCAGAAAGAAGAATGAGGGAGGTACGCAGGCATGGGAGTTGTGAATATGGATGTGATGACAAGAATGTTTCATGGTATTATTCTTCGCTATAATACAGCAACTAATAAAGTGTTCTGTAGTCATAACACCGCATGCTCACTGTGCTGGGGGAATTGGCAAAGACTGAGAGAAGGAGCAGTATGAAGAGAAAACAGTATGTTGGCATGTTTGGTTTCTGTCCAAGAGCCCCAGGAAATGAGGAGAGTGAATAAATAGCGGGAAGAAGATCCTGTGTAGACTGTTAGTCAAATTGGGCTAAATTGCCTTGTCAATTGAAGGAATGGGAACTGAGAGTGCAGGACATTCAGAGGGATTTGAACAGCACCTAAGGCAGGAAATAAAGATATTTAGAGACTGAAAGGTTTCTTTTTTCTTTTTCTTTCTTTTTTTTTTTTCCCTTTTCTCCCGCTCCCCCCTTATCTTATATACTCCCAGTGGTAATATTCTGGATTGCTTTTCCATCCAGCAGAAGTGATGCTGATTGTCACTGTAATACTGTGTGAAGCATGAGATAAATGGGAGAACAGTCTGAAGGAAAGAGTTTGTTTATTCTGATTAAGACATTCAATGGACTAATTGCCATTCAGCTTCCTGAAGCAGAGATGCTCATTTATGTTGTCTTTTTTTTTTTTTCTCCTATGCCCCTTTTTTAAAGGAGTATATTAACTGTTAGGAAATAATTGTTATATACTCCTTGAAAAATCATGCTGTTTAGGTTGCAGTTGTTTAACTTTTTAGTTTTTCATCTGGTTTAAATCATAATTGGTCCTTAGGTGAGTTTATAAGAAGTACTTTTACAGATATCCCTGTTTTTTCTTATTTAGTAATTTTTTTTTTCTTAAGACATAATTTCCTTTGTGATTTTTCCACTGGGGTTCAATATGATGAAACACAAATATCAGAGCTGCACTTCCTTAAAATAAACCTGTTTATCAGTGTTCTTGGCTGCTTAATTCTGAATGAAGCATCTGTGTGTGGCCTTTTCTTGCAAGCACTGCTCATCATGGCTCTGTGAGCTCAGTAGCCATGGCTTTCCTTTCACCAGCAGTGACCCTCTCTGTGGACTGTGGTCTGAATCTCTGTGCATCCTGCTGTTCTCCAGTGGGCCATGGAGATAACAGAACTGCTTGTTTTTCCACAAATGTGCTTATACCCTTCTCAGATCTATGCTCGACACCTGTGAGTGGATCTTGTGCATGTGGATTCAGCTGCCCAAACCAGGATTTAGTGCAAATGAGTTGCTGTTGCTGTTGGGTAAATATATTTGAATTGCACTTCTGTCTGGTGGGTTGGTATTTTTGGTTGGCGGGTTTGTTTTGTTTGTTTGTGGTCTTTGTTGTTGTTTTGGGAAGGTTTTTTTTGTCCTTCTCAGAAGCTACAGAAGTGCTCAGCAGCAGATAAGTCAAAACTTGAAGGTTGTACTAGCACACTCTGGCTTTGGGAGGATGTGGCATTTTTTACATTAGTGGTCATAAGATTTGGACTTCAGAGGGAATGTGCTTCTCTCTCCTCCAAATTAGGCATGCTGGTATCTCATCCATGTGCTGGGACTTTGGTCACAGCTTGTCAGTTCTCCATCGTGTTAGAGCATCAGGCATTTCACCTGTAGGACAAACATTTTCTGATTTGTCTTAAAGAGTCATTTGGCTTGAAGTGGGATTGAGGGAGGAATGTAATGTTTTAGGAAGTGCAGGTGATGGGACTAGATGATTGAAAAGTCCCTTCTGGCCTTAAGCTCTGTGAAATAATAGAGCTGTTTTGCTGAGGGATCGACTCTGAGGTGTGATTTAACACCATGCCTCACAAAAGGATATGGCACACTTTGGAGGCATTTTGCAGGCTAACCAGAGAGATGGAATAATTGCCAGTTGCACAAATCATTAGAGGTCTTATGTGGTATTCAGAGAATGCTGAAATAGATGGAATAAAATGGACCTTGTCCTTTTGTAGCTGCTGAAAGATTGCCAGGAGGCTTCCTGAAACAGAATGTAACTCCCCCATCTGTCTCTTCTGCAGCTTTAACTTGTAGATTTATGTTGTCAGAGCTGTACATTGCTTTTCATTTTGATGAGATTATTTGCTGCTGTTACAATATATTTAATATATTTTAAAAGATTTTGAAGGGTTCCAAATTGTTGTACTTTGATCAGATGCCAGAAGTAAACCTAACAAATACAGGAAGCAATACATTTTATGTATGAAATTTCATATTAGGTGGCTAAATTTCAAATTAGCAATGAAGTACACGTTCATTGCAATGTCCTTCAATGTACAATACAGAGTGAGAAACTTCAGAGGAAAACTAGTATGAAGTGAGGCTGATGTGCTGGGGGATGATGCATTTTAATGTGCTGGGGAATGATGCATTCTGTGTCCTTGTGGGAGCTCTAAATTCCTGTCCTCATAGTTCCCATGTAAAAGCAGTACTGGTTCCTTAGTTGCAGTTCAAGTACAAAAAAAAAGGTTTAGGATATGTTGCCTGCTGTTCTACAGTACATAAGTGTGGTAATTAACAGTGGTTTAACACACTTTTTCCTTCAGTTCTGTTTCAAACAGACAATTTTGCAATGTCATTTCTTTCAAAAGATAATATTCATGTTTCATTTTGGAAAAAAAAAATATCCTGAACGGAGCCCTCTGTGCAATGTTATATCTTAAACTATACATAAGTTCCTACTTCTGCATTTAAAAAAACAACAAAAAGGTGCAAATTACTGGGAAGAAGCACTGCATTTCCTAGGCTTGTTTCGCCCTGTTCTAAGTCTGCTGAACTTGAATGGCTGTATCAGCCAAAACCAACTTCTAGTGAAACTGAAGACTCAAACTCAGTCTGCAGGAGGATGGTGGTTATTTTTGTTCTTTTGTTTTTTTGTTTGTTTGTTTGTGTGGTTTTGTTTTTTCTTGTTTTGTTTTGTGGGTTTTGTTTGCTTTGGTTATTTTTGTGGTTTTTTTTTTGCGGTGTTTTTCTTTCCTAATATTCTTCATCTTTTATTGTTTGACTGAAGTCACAACAAATTTGGCAGGCTTTTTTGTTCCTCCCTCCCCCCTCTTATTTTCCCCTCTCCTCTATTGTTCCTATATGCAACAGAAAGGACGTGTATTTTCCTGCTCTTCTGTTGGTTACTCTAAACTTGAAGCCTGTTGCATGGGACCCACAGAAGAGAGAGGTGGTGATAAAGTTCACTTACTGCTCTATGAAGTGGTAACAGATGCTGGTTGCGAGAGAGTGCGGGATTCAGGTGACTGCTGGGAAAAGATGTGATGAGGATCTTTGAAATGATTGATTGATTGATTGATTTTTTTGTTAGCTATTAAGTTCTTATCCAGTTGCCTTCTGTTGCTTTCTACAGCTTTGTCCCTGCATCTTGTGACTGTGGGAGATGCAGCCTTAGTTCTTCTACAGGAAAGTAATCCTTTCCTGTTATTGCAGAAAAACATGATAGGAACTGTGAACGGTGAAATCACTAAGATCCAATTATAAAAAACCTCTGAATTTCCTTCTCTAATAACCATGAATCATCTTTTTCTTCGGTCATGATTTTTTTCCAGTGGTTAGGGTTGGAATCATTGTTCTAAATCAGTGAATAGCATACAGGTGCTGTTGTGTGTGCGTATCTTGTGACTTGAGAACCTGACACCTTTAATTTTCAGTGAATAAAGAGCTTTATCTGTCAAAACTGCATAATAGAATTGGTTTTTTCCGCTTCATGGGAAATCATTTTTGTTCCTTCTCATTGTGGTTGTAACTCCAGTAAAGTCCCTGTCAGAAAACAGTGGAGATGTGCAGGAAAGTATCCACCTTATAATTCATTCATAACTCTGCTTTTCAGGTGGTATAATGTGAACAGAAGATGTACCAAGTGTTTTGGTATGCAAAGGATAAAATAACTTTCTGTTCCATAGATGTTTTAGAATCTTGCTCCCTATATGTACCAAATCTCAAAGTAAATATTTTGAGGTCTGTTCATGTTCTTTAAATCTATCTGCAGTTTGAACTTTAAGTATATGTTCTGAAATGATGTTTTCCCAAAGACTGTTTCACTTACAAGCTTTCTAGGGTGATAAAGACAGGCCAAGTGTGAGTCTGGAGAGAAACAAGGTGAACCTATTTGCTGAAAATATCTCTGGAAATGACTGTAAATGCAGTGTAAATGTTGTGCAATCCTTGGAACTTTCAGTGATCCTGGTCAGCAGATAGTCTTTTGATAAAAACAATCAACAGTACTAAAACTGTTGAAAAATTTTTTTTACAAAGACTATACTTTATGTGAAACCACATCAGTCTTGTAATTACATCATCTTGTCTCTTCTTATCTTGGGTACGGCAAAGTCCAAGTGTTAAGAAGCATGGTTGTATGTCACAGTGTATAGGACTCTGCTGTTGGAGTGTCTGTACCTAACTGAAGTGGGAGAGCATTTACCAGTGTTGTCTTCCCTTTTTTTAAATGCATTGGTAGTGGGCATATGTAATTTACGTCTTGCTGGGGCACAGACAACTCCTGGTTAGCCAAACTCCACAGTGATGCACAGTGACAGGAGTTCACTGTTAGATCTGATGGTCTTCTTACCCAGAGCTGATCATGACCTGATTTCTCTGTGCAATCAATTCATATAAAACCAGATGCCAACAATCTGTATTAACTGTGAATTAAATTCTTATCAAAATGGATTGCCCCACTTTGTGGTGAAACAAACAGTCCATGTCTCTTGTTCCAAAAAATGTACCATCTGGCTGATTATCTAGAAATATTACTAAATATGTCTGCATGTCTACAGAGGAGCAAATAATTGGCCTTAGGAAGACAAAAAAAATATCCCGCTGTTACTTCTGAAAGTTATGCTGATGGATGTGGTGATTTGTTGACCCAGAACGCCTAAAGATGAGGAGTTGGGAGGGGGGAGGTTGTTTATGGGGTGGGATTCCTTCTCTTGCGAGTATGAGAAAGGCTGCATTATGAACCTTGTGTGTGCACTGTACTTTTAGTCCTCTTGCATTCCAGCAATGCTAACTTTTATAACCATAAAACATAATTATCCCTAAGACATGCCTGATACTGTTGTGGGAGCTATTCTGAAGGAAAATGACTATAATATAGCTGAATGAAGAATTCAGATGGTTTCTCTTAAAATTACAGGGCACGTCATGTTCAAAAAAGAATTAAATATTAAATGAGGGGGAAATACATTGGAACTGAGCCCAGATTCTAAAAAGTAAATTGTTGAAGACTGTAACCTGGTTTCCTCAATGAGTTTTAATTCAAATTGTTTATAGCAGATATGGAAGTGAGTAATAGTAATTAAGCTAAGGATCAAGAGTCCAATTTCCTTCACATCTTTCAAAGAAATATGACCTAGTGTTGCATAGCAACAGTTGAAGGTATAGCAATATTTGCACTTGAAAATGTTTAGTGCTTTGGGAAGCATTAGATGGCTGATGAGATAGGTAGCGAGGAAATGGTATTATTCTCTCTTAGGGTACTGGTTTAAATTCAGTCTTGACTGTAGTGGCTGAAGACTATTAACATCTAAATAACTAGCTAGAGGTCTGCAACATGAGTTACTGGTTTCAGTCCAGTTTTCAGAGCACCCATATTCACATTTTAGGAACTATTCCTGTAATTGGCAATGTTGGTGTGCTCTGAAGGCAAAGCAGATACAAATAGCTGTGAATGCAGCCATGGAATTCCCTGCTTCAGAGCACTCCTGTTCCAGTGAAAAGGGCTCACTGCTCTGGCCCTACTGCCAAACAAAGGAGTTTTGATTCTTCCTAAATTATGACTTTCTCTACAGCTGTATGGTAAACCTGAAAGTACGTTATTTAAAATTCATATGATCCCGGTATTTTCTTTGCATTTTGTGTAACTGTGTTTTGAATAAAAGATGCTGTCTAGGACTCTTGCCATCTTCTGAGATCCTCCTATGTTATTTTACATTTAAATTTTTTAGAATCAAATATGAGTTCCCATTGAAGGTAAGAGTTTTCCAGAAATATGCAATCTCTGTGATACCCTTTTTCAGAAGGTCTGTGATGTTTTTGCCTGGCACACCTAGAGATAGTTGTTCCGAAAACCAGGAGAGCCACAGCAGAAGAATACAGCTGCTGGAACCACATGATAAGAATTTGGAGTGCCTTAAATGTGATTTGGTAGTGCTGTTCTTACATTAGGTGTTTATTTATCAGCCTCTTGTCAGAACAGATTGTTCTCAGTATCTCCTGAGCACTCACTGTAGCTGGGCTAGGGGGTGTCTGTGGTAACTGTAAGCAAAAGGCATAAAAACTGGCAGCTGACAGCATAAGGTAGTCACAGGACTAATTCATAGATTATTTTTAAATTTTTTATTAAACATCTAGTTTTGCCTTATTTTACTAGTATTTATTATGCTCAAGGAAAGAGAGTGTAGTACATCTCCAGGGTAAATCCAATGCAAGTGAGAAATGTAGAAGGGCTCAGGGATGTCCTTTACCTCATGCAACTTTCACTCAGTGCAGTGCTGACTCTTCATTTTCATAACTGCCAAAAGTAAGCTTGATAATGAGCTCCATAAGAACATTTATGATGAGACAGAGGTCTAGATTTAACATCAACTGATCTTTACATAATCACCTAAGAAAATACTCTGTCACTGACTCTAGTTCATTGCTTTAATATAGGAGACCTCAGGGCATACCTAAATTAAACGAATGACAGATTTATAGGACATCTTAAAATATATTTTTCTTTTGTTTTGTATTTGTGTTTTTTTTGTTTGTTTGTAATTCTTCCTGTAAAAAAGGATCTTTGAATCTTAATTTTAAAAGTTTGTAGCCATCTTTGGATAAAAAAGATTTATAATTATTTTACTTCTATTGAATTTCCTAGAGGAGAAAAATTGGCATAGGCTTCTATGTCATTTGGCTGCTAAGGTAGTAGTAGGGCTGAGGAAGGGTGTTTATTAGTGAAATTACTTGTATTAGCAAAGTAAATAAAGGAAAAGAAAACCCACCGGGCACTGGTCGTGAAGCTAATTCTTGTGTAATTTGGAGTTTTGAAGGTCTTTGGTAGAAAACTATTGACTATTCTTGAGCTTATCTTTATTGCATGAACACTATGTCAGCATATTTAAAAGTTTGGAGGTTTCTGCCTGCTGAGGTGCAAAGATGAATAGTAACATTCCTTACTCAAATCTGAGAACATAGCAGCAGATCCAAGATAGTTTAGAGACTATATCAGCTTGAACATCATCTCATGAATTTTCCTTATTTTCTCTAGGTACTGCACGAACAATATTCTTGTGACTATGCGTTATCTGTTAATTTTAAAATTGATGAATTTAAAATTGCATCTAGTGGAAAATTTCACTTATTTTAAAATATCAGCAGTTTATTGATAGAAAAGATATTTATTTTTTTTCCTCACATTTTGAAATCATGCAGGCACATGTGAAATGGGTTTTTCTGGCATGAGAGATAATGGGGGGGATGGACTGTAAGTGGAAGCAGGTGGTGTCCTTAGTTTTAATACCTTCCTGTAGGGATTCTGCAATCACAGCCTGTTTAAAATACATGTATGATTGTGAAGTTACTAATATTTTATGGTGTTTGGAATCTAAAAAACTTGCCATGTGTTCTTAAGTACCTTTTTTTTTTTCCAAAGCTTCTAACGTGGGTTTGTTTGTTTTGATTGTAAAACTTTTTATGGTGCATGGTTTTAAATATGCTTTTGTCTGTCTATTAACTGTGAGACAAGACAGTTTTCAGCTCTGATTTTTAAGAGGGAAGTGATGCCTAGAAAGGAATCTTCTAAAAGGTTGGAAATTATTTCCTATCTAAAGCACATATGCTTTTTCTTGTGAGGGAAATTTGAGTTTAAACCAAGAGATTGTAGAATTTCCAGTACCTTAGCAACACTTGGATCCACAACAAAACAGTTAATTATGATCTGCTTTTAAATATCAGGATCCAGTTCGGTTTTCCTTTTTATTTCAGGACCATTCGTATGAAAACTGGAAATGGAAAGGAGTATAACTAATACACACAGTTAGGGCCAGCATCTCTTACTACATCTCTGTGTTTTTGTTTAATGTCTATTAAGTTCTGCAACTTCCTTGGCTTTAATGGGAATTCCATGTGCCCTGTATATCTGGAAAACTAGTCCCATTCACACAAGTTCCTAAATACAGTTTTGATTTAAGCATTTATTGTAGGCACCACTGGGCCTGACTTCTAAATAAACTAGATCCAAAAAGAAACTAAATATTCTGTAAGTACAGCTTTGTTTACAAAGCAGGTTAAGTTAGTGCACAAATCCCTTTTTTGGTTTTAACATTGCTTGAAGAAATTTTTCTGGTGCTTCTTGATATTTTTGTGCTGGTTTTGCCTGGGATAAAGTTAATTTTCTTCACAGTAGCCAGTATGGGGCTATGTTTTGCATAGGTGCTGAAAACAAAAAAAAACACTCCCAAAACCCTCAAAAAACCCAGAGAAGTGAAACCAACAGGAATCTATATGTAATACTGGTGAGGCCTCACCTTGAGTACTGTGTCCAGTTCTGGGCACCTCAGTACAAGAAGGATATCGAGGTGCTTGGAGCGGGTGCAGAGAAGGGCAGCGAAGCTGGTCAAGGGACTGGAGAATAAATCATATGAGGACTGTTTGAAGGAGCTGGGTCTGTTTAGTTTGAGGAAGAGAAGGCTGAGGGGAGACCTCATCACTCTCTACAACTACCTGAAAGGACATTGTAGAGAGGTTGGTGCTGGTTTCTTCTCGGGTAATTAGTGACAGAACCAGAGGAATGGCTTCAAGCTGAAACAAGGTCCGTTTAGATTGGACACTAGGAAAAAAATTCTTCACGGAAAGAGTGGCGGGATATTGGAATAGGCTGCCCAGGGAGGTGGTTGAGTCACCATCCCTGGATGTGTTTAAGCATCGCTTAGAGGTAGTGTTGGGGGATATGGTCTAGGGGTGAACTTGTAAAGTAGGGTAGGGTGAATGGTTGGACACAATGATCCCATGGGTCTTTTCCAACCTAGATGATTCTGTGATTCTGTAATTCTATTGATCTTCTGTTCATTACACAGTTTATCATTAAGGTCTTGTTAATGGGGGACAAAGACCTTGCTAAACTATGGCACATATTTTAGGGCCCAGCACTGTAAAAGCAGAAGGATGTGTTGATACACTGTATTTCCATTGTGAATTAAAGAATATGTGGGACAGAAGGAAGTAGTTTTAATTTCATGCATATGGAGCAGTCTGCACAAAGCACACTGATGAAAGCATTATAACATATTCTGAAATAGTCTTCAGTTGATACATCTCCTGAAACTTCACATCATTAGATATTTTTTTGGACTATTGAAATGACTAAAGTGCAGAGTAGGGAAAGGCTTTGCATACGAGAGGTTTTGAAGCCAAAATGCACATTCACAAGCTTGCAGTTGTGTTTCTCAGCATAGGTCTACCTGCCTTCCTGGGGAGGTGTCTGCCACCAATTCAGCGATGGAAGCTTGCAGGGTTTGTGTGTGCACACATCTGTGTCTGTGAGGCTGTTACTCTGAAGGTGTAACTGGGATTGTGCTTGTAAGAACATCTTGCTCAAAATGAGCAGGAAGTTTTCAGCACTATGCTGGGTCTGTTTTTTTTTGGTCTTGCTCTTATCTAAAAGATCACAGAAAGGGAAGATTGTACTGCACCCCAACAGCTGGGTCATGTCGGGCTGTATTCTTTTTCCAGTGCTGCAGAGATCAGAGATGGCATTTTGCGTCTGTGTGAGAGCAGATTTCAATAAAACAAACCTTTCTCCAAAGTTGTGCCTGGATCTGTGCTCATCAAAGCGTGGAGCACCTGCAGTCTGGGCTATTGTGTCTGCTTCTGCTTTTGGGACAGTTTTTCATGAATGCAAAAGAGAGGGTGGTGTTGATATTTTGGAGTCCCTGAGCATTACTAGGGAGCTTATAGAAATATGCAGTCTTTGAGGATCTTCCAGCACCCAGTCTGCTTGTGAAGCCCAAGGGAAGGACTTCCCCATATAAATTGGTGGGACATCACATCAGCAGCGTCTCCACTGATAGAGAATTCACTTTATTACCAGAGCTTGATATTACAGGGGACTTGGCAGGCAATTGACAGCACACACCAGAAAGCTGAAAAATCCTCAGCATAAAATCCTAAGGCAAGTGGTAGGTGGGGTGTCAAACTGACTGAATGGTGAAAGGAAGCGCGTAGGTGCTTGTTTCCATACAGCAGCGCTACGTAAACGGCAGCGCGCTGGGGAGTCAGTCAGTGGGAGGACAAAGGGTGGCAAGTGGGAAAATTGGCAGATGGGGAGAAATAGAGATGTATTTAAAATATGTCAAGGAAGCAGCTTCCTGTTCTTGCAGAGGTGCTGGGAAGGGTTGGCACCAACCGGAGGAGATGGTGGTGAGGGGGGTGGATGAGCCCTTCTGGATCTAGGTGTGTTGCAGTTCTTTTGGTCTGAATATGCTGACATTTACAGGCTGCACACCTGCCTGGTCTTAAAGCTTGTGAAGTTTATGTTTCCTCTAATCCTGTCCTTCAGCATGGTGCTTTTCATCCCTTGGCTCTGGATTGTTGCCTCTGTGGCTTTTTCCTATAGTTTTCCTTCTGGTGGTGGTTGGCTGCAAAGCAATGCTTTTGCTGGATTGCCTCGTCTGATGTACTCTGCTTATCTTGCTCTAACTTCCTCTCTTCAGCTGTTTTCTTCTTGGTATAGTGCTTGCTGTCTTCCCGACTGTGACAGCACAGATGGGGATTTTTGGCAGATTTACTGTCAGACCTTCCTGGTTTTCAGACCAGAAAAGAAAACAAATGGGAGGGTGGAGGGGTAGGCAAGTTGGTAAGATGAAGTCACGCTTTTGAAGTGAATTCCTATCACTTGATGACAACATCAGAACAAGGCAGAAGAAGCAGAGCAGAAATAGTTCATGTGATGCAGAGGCCAATGGCTCTGTCATTGCTCTGACCTCTGCCATCAGTGCCTGACTTCAAATGATCATTGTGTTACCAGATGACACGAATAATTAACTGTATATAACAAACTTCTTGTGAGATTCATAGGAGCATCTCTTTTATCTAAGAGTGCTGCAGGTGCAGGGGGTGCATGGAAATAGCAGAGGGAGAAGGCATGATCCATGATGCTGCTTATGAGTTGAATGAACCTGCTTACTGTCTCCTTACATCAAAAACTTCCATCATTGCATACCTCTGGAGAACTCTGTGAGAATTCCTTCTTTTATACTTCAGTTTTGGTGAACAGTTAATATCACACAGCCTAAGAAAATTAGAAACTTTTATTACCCTCCTCAGATGCTTTAAAAAAAAAAAAAATCAGTAAAAGCTTATGAAGATGGATCTTGTGGAAGCATAGTTAGGCCAAGCATGAGATATCATAGTGAGGAGAAGCCAGTCCATCCAAAGGATTAATTTTCCATGGATAAAAGGAACAAACCTGAATTTGGAGACACATCAGTTGACATATTTATGCTTAGCTTATATATATTTAATGTATCTGTAATGTTTGCTTCTGTTTAAAGATGGTTTGAAAAGGTTTTTTGGAGGAAAAAAAAGAATCTGTATTCTCCAAAGTAGAGATGCTTCAACAGCTTGCGGGAGAAGGGAGGTCCTGTGGGTGTCTTTTTCTGCTTTTACAATGGGAAATCGATGGTGGAGGTGGAGCTCAGGGAGGAACTGCTGGCAGTCATGGATATGGGAGGCAGAGTACCAAGGCAAACTCTGCTGGTGGCTCTGGAGCAGCTGTTTCTGTTGTCTGCACTGGGTGAATGGAGCTGGCTATATTCATGCCCAGCAATGTCCTGAGAAGCACTGGACTGCGCCTTAAATTGTATAATATTTCCATGGAAAAAGGCAAAGGATGAACCATTTCAAATGAGATTTGGCACTAAGCAATGTCCTTCAGATGTGGCAGCACAATACCACTTAATTTGCAGATGAAGGGCCAGCTACTCCCTCCAGTCTAAAAATTAATTTCTGCTGACGCCGACTGCCATTGTGATGATGGAACAAATTGCTTAACTCACTAACTCCGAAATGTCTGCCTGGTGCTGGAGTTTTGTCTTGTCCTGTTCCTTTAATCCTTTGAGTAGCTGAGTCAAATGCACTGCACAAGAGTGGAGCACATCCTACAGCTGGAGGGCCAAGGAACACTGGTAATTGTTTCCCTTCACTTTGCATACAGAACAATTGCTCTCCTTCAGGATGTTGTTTGCCTGTGACTTGAAAAATCATTAAAATGCTCATTTAGGAACTTATGGGCTTTCAGTTCATCCTAATATACATGCTGTCTATTTTAATAGACTGTATTACATGCACTGAGTGCTTTTTAATTTTTTTATTTTCCAGATTTGTCAGGCGCTGTTTCCTGCTCCCTTCAGAGCTGTGTGCATGCACGTGGCTTTAACACTTGATCTTTTTCTGACATTCAGCAATTTTTAGTGTGGTAGTAGTTTTAGTAAGTAGTGAGTACTAAGTACTCGGTCATTATGTGTTTCCTTATTTCAGCTGGACTAGGAGCACCCCTCTCACCGTTTCAAATACATGTGTGCACTTTCTCTTTTATTATTTTTAAGGTGAATGAATTATTTTAATCAACTTTTCTTTCCTCCACAGTAGCTTGATGAGATAAAATGTATTTTAACTCATGCAAGGCCATATTTTATCATACCATACTGCCGTTCTGATAACCATAGAATTGTATGAAAAGTCACTGAAAACTTTACTAAATTTACTACAACTTACTAAATTTACGCTGCTAAAAAGGCTTTTTACCTGCTGTTTAACTCAAGTTTTTTTTCTGTGAATGGGGAAACACATTAGTGACACTGGTTTTCCATGTTTTTGTTGAGAATAAATCTAAGACAGGTTAGTCTCCTCTCTTTCCATAGATCTGAACCATGATTTCATTTTAGTTGTTATTCTAGGAAAGAATATAATAAATTTAAAATTAATTGGAACACTTCTGTGGGGTTTTTTATTCCTTTCCCTTTATAAGATTTCTGGGGAAATTTAAAATGCATGGACAGACACCCTGTCAGCATTTTTCAATTAAAAAGTCTGGACCTTTTTTTAAAAAAAGTAGAATTGTGACAGCTTGATTAATAAAAGACAATAAATATATATATTTTTTTTCCTAGAAGAGTTGATTGGTTCATTATTTTATTTTACTTTATTTTTAATTGATACTTGCCGTTATCTGGCCTGTACTAAGGGCTTCTATTTCTGAAGTTACATCACCAGGAAACAGCAGGACATTTGTACATGTTGATGGTAATTTCTGAAGGCGTGTAAATTGGAAACTACTCAGCTGTTACCAGTATAAGTCTGTCTGGCGTGTTACTTAGGGAGTTTCAGAGATAGAAGTGCTAGGAGGGTGCAGATTAGTTTGGAGCTTAATTTGAAAATAATTATTCTGTATCAACTGAAGTGTTTGTTTTTTAGCCCAATGTAAAAGGGAGTATTCGATTTTAGGGAAATATTGATATTGGCACTTGAATGTGTTCATTATTTAAACCAAGAATTTTTAGGGCAGTATTGTTTGTTCAGTATCCTTGCAAAGATCCCCTGCAAGAACTAGGAAGTAAAAGTGATGTTGACTAGGATTCTTTCCTGCATAGAATATCCTTCTGCATTTACTAAAGGAAATCCAGTGGAGAGAAACAGTATCTTTTTATGAGTACATTTTATTCATTTATTCATCTTTGTAAATTTATTCACATATTCATTTTTGTAAATTAAGGACACTTTAAAATGCCCGTGCAGGGAAATTGCTGTCCATTAAATGGTGATTTATTTTTTTCCATACCATTTTCCCATGCATTATATGCTTTTCTGTGTGCGTTGAAAGTACCTTTGTTCCAGGTCATATGTTCTACCCTAGATTACAGCAAAATAGCTAGGCATTAGGAAATTTTTTTTCATTTAAAGGGTTATCAGGCACTGGAACAGGCTGCCCAGGGAGGTGGTTGAGTCACCATCCCTGGATGTGTTGAAAAGCCATATAGATGTGGTGCCTGGGGATATGACTTAATGGTGGACTTGGTTGAGTAGGGTTGGACTCTATGATCTTAAAGGTCTTTTCGAACCTCGATGATTTTACGATTCTATGAACTTCTTCCAAGTGCAAGTTGTAACCTTGTGTCTAGTCTCTTCCATGCTTGAATCTTCGCCAAGGAAAGTTATTTTAAAATTGTGGCTCTGTGAATTTGTTGGTGGATGCTGATGGGGCAGAGAAGGAAATGTAGCCTTCTAGTACTATGAAAAAACCTTCTACAAAGCCCTCCAGGTAGAGAATCAGCTGTAATCCTCCTTTCTCTATTAGGAAAACAGTAAGCAAACTGAATGATGAACGTCCTGCCATGGAGTAATTCAGTCTGACTCCATACAGAAATTACTGATGTACGTATTAGAAGTTCAGGCTTGGGTATAAGTGTCTGTTGGTGAGTCAGTGTAAACCTGTTAGCAACAGTTAATTAGATAAAATGTTTTTTGCAACCTTGCAAGATCTATGTAGTGCTGTGTAATTTCTTTGTCATAATTTTGTTAAATTTCTTGACATTATCCATCATAAGACTTTTCAGTGAATAGAGAGATAAGAAGCATTTTGCTAATGAACTTTTGAACCTGTGCTAAGATAAGATGTGTGAAAAATACTAAAAATGAAGACAAATATTTGAGTTGGTATGTGCCAGCAGTCTAATACAGGAGCAATTAAGAGCAGTAAACTCAAACTTTGAGTTCTAGCCAAATGTCTGAAGGCACCCTAGAATGAAAAGTGTAAATGTTACTTCTTTTTTAAAAAATAAGATTAACATAACTTGGAACATGAATAGTCAATAAATATGCAAAAGAGCCGTGACATACTTGGTGAGATGCCTGTGTAATGGGTCATAAAAACTGAGCTGAAAACTGATGGGAGCTTGAGAATACTGTTGGGTTAATATCTTTAGCTGTTGATCTGTGTTAAGAAGCATGAATTTGATTTTATCTGTAATAAAGACGGGAGTAGTTATTCTTGGTCAGCCTTTCTCTCTTCGGTGAGGAGGGAGAGGTGAGGTTGAGGGAGCCACCCACGACATGCTCCAGTGAAAAAGAGGAGACCCCTCATAGAATTGCAGCTCTAAGTGGCTGTCTCTGCACAAAGAATGATTTTCTCCTCTCTTTCCCTGATCCTTTAGAATCTTTTTGTATTTACTTTTGCAGCATGTCCCAATGCATACTTTTGAGTGCCCAAACTCCAGGGGTGCTGCTTCTAATATCAGCTGGCTCTACATGGTCTGGATGATCAACTGCTTTCCACACTTCCAAAGAATAACTGTGAAGAGTCTTCTTTCACCTGTAGTCAGCACCAAGACTTCCAGGATGACTTGCTGGGGTATTTTAGGAAATCCTGAAGGAAATAGTGGATTTTTCATTTAACTCCTGCTGGGAACATGTTACTGGCTTCTGGGCCTGTGGTGGAGAGCTGGGATGCCCCTCAATGTGGAGCCACTGTTCTGCAGAGCTGAGTTTCTTTATTATGTATGGTAAGTACAACTCAGAGTAAGACTAGAAGATCTTTTGAGATCCCTTCCAACCCCTAACGTTCTGTTATGTTGTGGAACTTTAACGCCTATCATGAATGAGAGATTCCTTTTTTTGGCCATTTATGTAATGTATAAGAGAATCTCTCTCTTGCTTTACCAGAAATAAGAAACTCACATCATAGTAGTATTGCAGGATCATATATAGGACCTCAGAAATGTCATTTTTCTTAGATAACAGGAAAAACTTGAAGTGTCAAGCAGTTTAAAAACTGTCAGCTGAAATACTGTTCAGAGGTGGAGAAGAAATTCAGCTGTAGAAATCATCTCAGTGGAATCACTGGTCTTTGCATCTTGGATGTATTTTGTAATGGTTATACATGCCTTTATCATAACAGCAGTTCTGCACAGAAGCAGAGTTCCTTATTTTCCTGCTCTTCGAGCTATCCCCTGCCTTATGCATGGCTTTTTTAATGACTTTGGTGGTTGTTCTGTACCAGATTGTGTTTTGCTTAATATCATTGCAGCATTTTTTTAACTGACACGTCAAAAGGCATGGAAATGCAATGAAAGGGTCACCAAACAGAAGGCTGCAGGGAGGTGTGCAGTGCCGATCAGGCTTTCTTTTAGACAAGACCCAGAATAAAGATTTTAAGCCAAACCTCTCATAATTTGGAGTCCTTTTTAGTGCAGATAAGTGAAGATTACTATTTTCCTAAAGCAGAACCGAAGCAAATCGATACTGTCAAACAACCTGAACTGCTTTATTTTCATATGTAATTTTCTTTCTGTCTCTTAAAATACTAATTTTAGGCCTTGAATAAATAATTAAGACAAAGAGCAATCCTTCTGTCTCAGTTGAATGTCAGGGTGGGGCTCATTTTCTGCTGGAATACAGTAATAGTCACCGCAGAACAACTGGTTGCATGGAAGTAGGCACCAGAGAAGATATTTTGCCCTCCCATCCTGGTATTTCTTGGAGAACTTGAGCCATTCCTGTCTGTCTGCTCAAAGGCCTAGTTTTTTTCAGTCTTCTCTGAAAGTAAACCAGTCAAATTCAAGTGTCAGGAAAATGAGCTCAAACTCTGAGGTTACTAACTTTGGGTGTCTGACCTTTATTGCCACTCTTCTGTACTGTGGTGAGCTGGCCTGAGTGTGTCCACTTTGCTGCTGTGCTGGAAACCCACCAGTGTCCTAGATGATTGCAAATTTGTAGCTCTTCTTTCAAGTGCCCTGGTCTTTAACTGCATCCCAGCTTTATTTACCACAAATTCCAGAGTTTTGAGCCTGGAGGTCACAGGCTTCATGTCATAGTGGTAAAGCCTATGTGTCCACACAGTCACAGCTCTCTTCTTAATGATGGATGGAAATCAGAAACTTGCTGCTCTTCTTTAATCATCCAGAATTGGGAGACTCTAACCAGACCTTCATATCACTGAGATAGATAATAAAATGATAGTTACGATTTGTCATGGGGCCTTGTAAGAGGTTCAGCCAAATCCTTTGGCAGCTTCCCCAAGCTTATTGAGATGTGGGTTTGGGTAAGTAATGAGGCCATTAAAACAGCTGGCTCTAGTAAATAGGCTTGGATTGAGTTCTCAGAAGCTAAAATGAATGGAAAGATAAGTACAAACATGCATGTAAGTAAGGTTTTGGATTTGGAAAGGACAGAGTACATTAATCTGATCCCTTAGTTTATCTAAGTCTGCTGGGCTGTGTTGCTCAAATATAGAAGTGGCTTGAATGTAGAAGTTTTGTGGGTTTTTCCCCAGCCCCACCTCAAATTAGAACTAGTACATATCTGGAATGCATATCTGAAGCCAATGGAGATGTTTTGGAGAACAAAGCATTGTATTTGAGTGACATTTTAAAATAGAAATGAAAAAGAAGATCTCTAGAAAAAAAGTGTTGGGGGTTAGCTTTGTAATGAGAGTGTCAAGGGCAAAAAATATTAGTGCTTATAATATGGAATTCAGCAAATATATTAAAAGGGGCTAAATATGGTGCTGGAAATAAACAAGGTGCTGGGCTTGCTTAGTGAGTGGTTCTTTATTCAGGTGCTGTAATTTTCTTGGTACTGTGGCAGCCCCAAGGCTGCCCCAGCCATCAGAAAAGCAAATCACATCACAAGATGCAGCTTTGTTAGCTCAGACTTGAAATTGCTCCCATAGGCTACGCCTGGAGTAGTAAACAGAACTAGGGCATAACTGTGAACACCAGCAGCTAGTTAGGGCTCAGTATGGCATAGAAAGAAAAGCCCTAGCTCCTGTGCCTGACCAGTTGTTCCCAGTCAGCAAGAGGTCAACCTACTTGGGAGGCAATAGGTCCAGACCTGTGGGTGCAAGGCTCCTTCAGAGACAGCAGATGGGCCCTGTTCCAAGAGAGAAGGGACTTAGTGTGGAGCTGCTGCGCTGGACCATAAGTTGGTTCAGGTTTGCTGGTGTGATGCACTTACATACACCAGACTAATGCTGAATAAGTCTGCTGATGTTTTCTTTCTGTGTCAGCTGCATTCCTGTGGATATGGCTTTCTCTTGATGTATGCAAGAATTAACTCAGTCAATGATGTTATTAGTATTAATTGATTGTAAGTGTCTGTTTCTTCTCATACTGTGAGTTGTCTGATGGTATAGGAAGAAGGAAATGTTATAGCATAATATTTTGAGCTAATTAAATCCTTGACAGAGTAACATATGGAAGATTTAAAAAAACCCTCAGTTTTTAATAATTTTGTCTACAGCTCTATTTAGTCTGCTTCCTATGTACAAGTCTGTTACACTTCTATCCCCCATGTTGGATTAGATGATCTCTGAGGTCCCTTGCAGCCTAGGCCATTTTATGATTAAGAAATCTGTGCTGCACCAAGCTGTATTACATGTCTGTTGTCTGTCTCTTTCCTCCCAGTCACTGAATCTCATATGTATCTTGTAATCACTGTAATAATCTATTTTCTTGTTGCCAGAGTGTCCTTTATCTCTTATCTGAAAATCTGTTCACCCAGAAGTCCTGTGTTCTCTAATGCTGCTCATGTGCGTGTTCAGTGTTTGTTCTGGTTTGGAGGATGTCCTTTTTTTTTTTTTTCTCCAGCCATGGAGTTAGGGTCTGGCCCTAGGAGATGCAGTTTCCACAACATGGGATTAAAAGCAGATGGATTTATAAGCAGAGCATAGATTGTCCTGTGAGGTCAGTTCACTTCTCAGATTTAATATATGATTTTTTAAAAATAGAAATGCAT
The DNA here is from genome assembly GCA_027560015.1 of Chloroceryle amazona. Lineage (NCBI taxonomy): Eukaryota > Metazoa > Chordata > Aves > Coraciiformes > Cerylidae > Chloroceryle > Chloroceryle amazona. The sequence continues at coordinate 36,072 of JANHFX010003973.1, forward strand.
CTACTTCTGTTTCTCACAGTCAAATTGCTGTCCATTCTTTTAAGGATAATGGTGATTAATGGAAGCAAAAGGACCAGTGGTCACATAGACAGAGTTGACCTGGGAAACCTTTATGTAGGTAGAATAGTAAGAGGTTTGCTGTAATTGATGTCCCTGTGAAGGACAGCTAGAGTCAAGGACACAAGAACATAGAAGAAACCCTGTAGAGGGCTGTATATTGGCTTTGATAGAAATGGACAAATTAAACTTGATACATGGTGTACGGTACCACAGAGGTGGGTGAAAATTGTGGTTGATGTTCTTGAATTTCCGTGTTAGCAGACTTTATAACAGGAGTGGCAGCTGTAACGTACTTGTGGGTGGATTTTTAGGATGCTCCTCTTAAAGCTGGTGCCACAGACCCCACACAGCAGGAGAGAGGCAGTTTTGGTACTGTCTTGGTCTCTCTGGGACGACTACATTACATCTGCCCCTCCTGAGGTAGGTATGGATGATGCTTGCAGTAAAGCAAATGCAGTTTATTATGAAATGGCTTTTTTTTCCCACTCCCTTCCCCTTTCTTTCCCCTTTTTTGAAAATTGTTTGTAATAATGACTTCTGAGCATGCTGTGCAAACTCTTCCCACAGGGCTTCTGTTGAAGTGGGATAAAAAGTAACTTTTATTCTCAGCTACCTGTTTTATAATAGTTAATTCTAAAAATCTCTAAAATCACAAACTCCAGACGGTTGTTAAGATCTCCTGATAAAGTAATTCTGTGCATCTACTGCCAGATAGTCTGGCTCTGTAAGTACTGCTGTCTTGTATATGGACTTTTAAAAATAAAGCAGAATGACCTCTTCATTTGAGTCTGTAACCAACATGTTTGCCATTGAGTTATAAAGTAATAATGAAATCCTCTCAAATGTAGCTCCCAAGTAATTCTAAAATAAAAAGCCCTTATCAGATTCCTGAGGAACTGATTGCTCGGGCTGGGCACTTCATTGGGGAAACTGCAAGGGAAGAAGTAACCATCTGAGGAAGGAAAAAAACAGATCTCAGAAGATGCTGAAGAGTAATAGAGTTGGGAAACTAAGGGAAATAAGAAAGGGAAGAGGAAGAACTCCACCTGAAAAGAAAAAAATCCAAAGAACAGGGACAGTAACAGGAGAGGGTTAATGCGAGAATGACTTTCTTAACTACTCTTACACAGAAAGAAGAGGTGAATGTGTTTAATTGCAAGGAAATATTTCCTAATCATAAAAAAGTTAGAAAGGCTGTTCTATCAGCATCATAAGTATACTGTAATGATATTTTTTTTGTTTTATAATAGAAAATAGTCAAATGTTCATGTAATTCACAAATACTGAATTCAGTATTGTCTCTGTGCTTTCAAGTTTGTAAGGAATAACTGTACTTTGTTACTGTTCAGAGATAATATAATGTATTACCAGGCTTACGCAGCAGTCTTTCAATCACCCTATTTTGGTTTCATGTTTTCAGTGTGTAAAATAGGAATATTCAGTCTCTTTTTATCAGTTTTGTTTGTGCAGTGGGGAAGACAATTTTGAAGTAAGCGTGTTTGTTCCAACATTAATTTAATATTGTATTTATATTTATTGGATTGTATTACACAAGTCATTTGGATTTACCAGTTGTTGTTGAACTTTTAATGCAGTCTTCATGAGGTAATTGCTCTTTTTTTTGTCTTGATTTCCTAGTTGTCAAGGGTTGGAAAGATGTTTTAAACATACATATTCTTCTCACAGCATACTCTCCTATTTTTGTATTTTAGGTTTGTTTTTTTTTTTCTTGTGGGTACAGTTCTGCCTCTTCCCTTTCCTGTAGTTTTCCCTTTTCCTGGTCCTTTTACTTGGTGATTGTTGGATGTCTTCTTAGCACCCTTATCTTCTGGCTATCTTTTCATTCCCAGGTGGTTGCTACTTTCTTTTTCAGTTTCCTTGTCAATTTAGTTTTATTTCTGGAATATAGGAGAGATTAAATTATATGATTTCTGGGATATTGAGAAAACAACTGCTTTTGAGTGGTGAGATGTCTGAGAGGCTGTGGGCTAGTTTCTTGTGAGTGAATGGAAGCTCAGTATCTCCATATACTTACCTTTTATTGGACAGAACACTGTTGGTTAGCCATCCATGGGCAGGAGGGGAATCTGGTGGCAGCAAGTCAGTCTAATTGCATGGCACCTTCCTGGAAGAGCAGCTTTTGGAGCGGACTATCCTCATTAGTCCTTGTTATTTCAGAAGATGGCTATAAGAGATGAAGCTAGATTTTAAAATAAATGAAATCCACCCTGGTCATTCGAAGCTATAACTGCTTTACTTTGTTTGCCTGATTGTGGGGGGAGCATCAAAATCTCTTGGAATGCAAGAAACCTGCTCCATTTATGGGTCTTCCCCCAGGGAAAGAACCTGGCTCTGGTTTGTTGGGCTTTCCCTCCTGCCCCAGAGAGCTTTCTCCTGCTCATGCCCAAAAGGTCTCAAAGTCCTCTTTGCTTCACTGGTCCTGCTCACTGCCTTCCCTCTTGCACCAGATTTTGTGCCCACGCAATGTGTTCAGTTTCTCCCTGTGCAATAGAACATGCTCAGTAGTATTTCATGGTGTAATATTTTGAGCCACATTGAATTTATTCAGTTGTTTCTGATTATTAGTCAGTGGGGAATAAATCTGTTTCTGCTTTAGATCTTGTGTGCTTGTTTCAATTTTTTTTCAACATTTTAGAGACTTACCATGCTATTCAGCATTGAAAATTGCCTAAAAATGTCCCTAGGATTTAATGGTTGTTGTGTCTTAATGGTTTCTATTTTAATATGTGCCTAGGTTAAAAATAAGTGAGGATTATGATTTTTCTCTAATTATTATTATTATTTATTCCACATGCCACAAATTCATTCAATGATCCAAGACTCAAGCTGAGTTCATTTCTTCTCACTCAACAGTGCAAACTTTTCTGCAGAAATTATGCCTGCCTGAATAATTGTATTGTACCCAAGTTTTATCAAGCCCTGGGCAATAACTGTGTAGATCATCTGAGACCAATTCTTCTGAAAGAATTAGTGTTGAAATTTGCATTCAAATTCTGATAACTAATTTCCTCCCTCCTTCTCCAGTTCACACCATCACAGCTCTTGGGAGAGTGATGGAGTGCTGCCTTGTGCCAACATGGCCGAGGGCTGGAGAAAGCTGAACTTGTCATGTTGGGTACTTGATAGAAGATTCTCAAGTACAAAACTGTCTTTTCATAGTCACAACTTAACAGCAGAATAGCACTTCAGATGTGGGCTGAAAGGGAGCTGACCAAACCCCAGGGCTTTTTGCAGCCTCTTGGACTTCCTAGTTTTTTCTCCTTGTTTTTTTTTTTTTCCTATTTTCTTTTTCGTTCGGGCTTTTTTTTTTTTTTTCCCAGTATGACTTTGAATTTTTTATTTTTTTTATAATCTAGTTTTTATTTTTCCTAGCTGAAGTAATAAACGGGCATGCTTTTTAAGGCAATTCACTGGATAATAAGATTTCAGGGTTGCTGCTTTTATCCTCCTAGAGAAGCAGTGTGCACACGTCCTAGGTTGAATTATGCTTTGTAAGGTATGCATTTTGGTTTTTCTATGAACTAATTCTCTCTGTTGGAAGGAAAGAGAATTGCAACTGAAAGTCGAGGAAATACTACTTACTGAATGCATATTTACTAATAGTTTAGAGAGTTACATGTCCTACACGTCCCGCACCATCTAGTGGAAACTTTTTGCATTGGCAGTGTGGGGTCAAAGACCCGAAGGAATCCAGATTTGAGAGAATGTGAGATTGCAGACTGTGAATCTGGTTTCCCTCAGATACTATAGAAAAAGTGCCACATGGTTTCATGATGGATTTTTCCTCCCTCTCTTTGAAAAAGAGACACTTGGAAAAAAAAAAAGACACTTACAATGTCTTGTAACTCCAGAAGAGGGAACCTACAGATGAATATTTACAATTAACGTTAAACAGAACCTTGTTGAAGCTGTCATGGACAAATGTAAATTGGAAAAGATAGGGGTTGGGAGAGGGGCCAGGCAAAAGGTTAGAGACTGTGGTCTTTAAAAACCCTGTAAACTTTGGGTGGAGATTGGCCATGCTGGATCTTCTGCTATCCCATGGTAATTCTTATGCATATTCAAAGAGTTTTTATTGCACAGGAGGAATGCTGACATATATAGTGCAGTAGTTGTGTAGATTGGCTTGCTGCTGCGCGGCAATCTGTGGGTGAAGCTTGAGAATAATAACTCAGGGCAGCTGGCAACACGCAGTGACTGGTTTTCTCACAGAAATAACTTTGGTGGATATTATTTCATCAGGAGTAATAAATCAGATGATTTTTTTATGAAACTGTCCCTGGGTTTCTGGCTCAGAGCAATAGCTAAGTTCTTTCCAGTATGTAGGCTTCCTAATTAAATGTGGATTTCACCCAAGCAGTCATGTCTTTTACTCCATAGGCAGTGTAGAGAGCACAAGTTAAGGGTTGTTTCATTACACCAGATTTAGTAAAATATCCTGCACAGGGGTAGCTATAGTGATGTATTAGAAAGGAATTCTCAATTTGTAATGTAATAATGGATTCCCCCCTACCCCCTCAATTTTAGGCGGGGGGGGGAGGGGGGAGTAAAAGGATTTACATCCTCAGCTTCACCTGGAAAGGTGAAGTGGTTTTTTTTTTTTCAGTCTGTGTTGCTGTCAGAATTTAGAAGCCAGCCTGCAAATGCTTTATTCCCTTCCATACTCCTCCAATTTGGGGCAATAGTTTGACTTCAGATTATTTTCTGATAATTTCATTTTCCTATAAGCAGGATATGAAGACAAAAAGATGACATAATTTGTGGAAAGACTGGAAGTGACTGGATCTGGACTGCACTACTTTGTGCAATACAGGACTGGCGCTTGATGGTTGTAGATCAGTGAAATCCTGATTCATGCTCTTTTTGTAGCACTGTACATTTTCTTGATGTACATTCAGCTCTTCCACTCGTATACAGTTTCTTCCTTAAAATCTATTAAAGTCAGTGTGTAGAGCTGCTAGTGGTCTGAAAAGCAGCTCATGTATCTATTGCTGCTTTGACAAGCAGCTTTACTTCTTTTGATGATAGTATATGTGTATTTTATTAACTAAACATTAAGCAAGAATGTTTTGGATGACCACAAATGAATTTTGGCCAAATAAGGGGGATATAGATCAGCATAACAATCTCCTGACAAGTGCCAGAAATACAAAAAGAGCTGACTGAACTGAAGTTGTCCTGCTTGAGTGCACTGTGCAGTGTTTTCTCTCTTGCTCCATGGCAAAGCAGGATCCTACTGGAAATGCAATGTCAGACTTCTGGCTTGAGAAGACATGTTGCACCCTGAGGCATTTAGGGGATACTATCTCAAACCGCTGTGCTGTCCTGTCACTAGACACATGCCCCCATCACAACAGGCTTGTTAAGTCCTACCATTGGATCCAACATTCTTGTGCAATCTTGCCTTCTGGCTGGGTATGCAAGTCAAGGAAATACCTGTGTATTTGTGCTTACACTATAGAAATCTTTGTTTGCATGGGGGAGATACGTTTTTAGAACAGGATTTTTGGGCTAGGCTAATTGTTCTAGGGACTGCGTCCAGCCTGGGTACTGTAATAGTGCAGCAGGGATGTAATGATCGATTCTGACCTGTTCTTTATCCCAGGACAGGAGACAGACGTGCTGTTGCTTTGCTAGTTGCAGACAACAGGTATTATGGCATTGGCCAGGAAGCGGCAATTCCTGGGAAATCTTTTTGGCCAGTCTCTGATTCAAGCATCCAGCCTCTGTCCAGCAGCATGCTGACCCTTCACATCTGACTTCAGCAGTCAAGTTCTCTCTTGAATAAGCACTTTGTTGTCTTGGATGTTACAGATGCAAACTTATACAGAGAGTGGGATACAGTTACGACTGCAATGTAATGATAGCTGATAGCTGGCTTTATGAGGAGAAAAAGGGAGAAACAGTGAAACTCAGACTGAGTTTGACTGAATGTTATAATCCAGGAATTATTTTCTGATTTTATTTCAAATTTACTTTTACTTTGCCATGCTTTGGCACCTGGATGTCAGTTTACTGTCATCGCCTGAGCATTTTAACTTATTCATTACTGGTAACATTCTTCATTAGCGATACCTTTGGTGGTTCTTTTTCCTGACTCATGTAGTTTAGGCTTGTAGCATTTTGTATTGTAGGTCCTGGGTTTGGCATGTTGTATTTGGAGTTGTATAAGTGCTTTGAATGAGGTGTGTGATTTGATGGTTTGTAACTTCCCCTTCGCTGGACTCATGGGCTGATTGAGATGGAGGAAGTAGCTCAAGTACTCTCCTCTGGTGTTAGGGAGTGGTTCTACTGGACTGTGTCACAGAGAGGCTTTGTCATTAAGCCTGATCTTTAGCTATCTTCTGAGTGTAGTTCAGAGAAAGATGAACCTACCTCTATATATCTTTGTATTAGAAAGCCTGTTTTCTTATATGGCTATCGTGAAGCTGAGCCATGTGGAAAAAAAGACAAACCAAAGAAGACTGGTAATGCAACAGTAAAGCAGCTAGGTATTTCCAAGCTATGACATACAAATTACTGAGCAGGGGGTTTATACTGTCTTTGTGTTTTAACAGGCTCTGTTTTAATAAACTCTAAACCATGAATGTGTCTGATGGCAAGGGGTGCTGACCTCTGGGGTCTGCAGCTTGGTGTCTGCCAGTGCTTATCTGAAGGTGCAACTTTCTGACATTAAGGCAGAAGACACTGACTCACAGGGAGGACATTCGCTGGAAAGTAATTGCTAAAATGAAGATCTACCTGAATGAAGTGCTGAAGAATGCACAAAGTATAATCTACTGGACACACTTAGATAGGTCTTTTCAAGTGTTGTGCACTACTGCTAGAGAAATAATGTTGAGGACTCTCACACATGTAGATGTTACCATAATTTATACCCATCCTCAAATTTGGATTTTGTTTTGAGAAAGAATCCTTTGTGCTCTGGACAGTTTGGGCTGAGAATGAAAGGAGGAATATAAAAAAATAAAGTGATAGCTGCAACTTGGTCATTCTCCAAATAACAGTTATTGTCTATTCCCCTGGCAGTAGCAGAATTAATTTGTAGAAATAAACCCAGCTGTATCCCAGAGCCTGTGTATAGAGAACAGCTTGAAGAAAGTGGTTTAGGTTAAGAAGGAATCTTGTGTAGACTGGCTGCAGCAGAAAATCTACAGGGCACTGCAATGAAAAAACTGATGTTTGGATTGAGGGATGTGGGGATGACAAGGGGAATAGAAACCTGCACTTATAGTATGACATCTTTTTGGTTTGTAAGATGGAAATATGATTTTATTCTTTTCCTTTTCTATCTAAACTTGGGTCCCATAACCAGAAGAAAGAAAAATCCTAAATGTAGTTTTCAAATATGTTAGCTTTAAAATATATATATCTATACAATTAATATATATATGTTACCTGGCAACATGCCTGTGGACAACATTTTCTTTCTTCAGAAAAGAACTGTAATTCAAGAGAGTTTTCTCTTTGCCATGTATTTTCTGCATAGAAGTTTCTGAAGAAAATTAGTGTTGGGGGAAAAAAAAATGTTCGAACCACACACTTCAAAATGCAACAGCTTGGTGGAAATGAAACTGCCTTTACTTTGATTTCTATACTTGAACTTGAAATTTGATGTGGAATTGTCACCTTTTGGAGAAGGAGGGATTTAGTGGAGTGAGAACATGGGGGAGGGGTGGTTTGGTGTTTTTTTTGTGTGTTTCTTCTTTTTAGAAACATAGCTTAGTTCCTGAGTTACTAATCTCATTTCTTACAAAAGAAGAATAGGTTTAATCCCATGGATTTTCTAAGCATGGCTTATTTTTCCTTTGATAATGTTGACAACAGACCTGCAATTTAATTTTTGTAATGGTGAGCTAAGCTGCATTTTGCTGTGTGCTCCGTGTTTATTCTGTCATGAAATAGAGATGAAGATCTGCTGCTTTTTTGAAGAAGCTGATAGTATTGCTGTACGGCTTTTTTTTTTTTTTTTTTTACAAACTCACATCAAAATCTCAGTCAACTGTTGTTCAGGAGATTGTACTTTGCTTGTTCCTGTCTCACAAATCACTGTCACATGAACCCAACTGTAAACATTTTTACATTTACAAACATCTTGTTGCATTCATAAAAACACAGCATTTTCCACCTCACTCAACCACCTGCCATTCCCCACTGAAGGTTAAACTAATCTCTGCTTTGTGTACTGTGATGTCTCAGAGTCTGTCATGAACATCTGCAGGATGAAAAAGGTCTGTCAAAATATAGAGCAGCTTGGTCTCAAAAGACTTGGAGCTTTCCTCCTCCAGCACGTTCTCCCGGTAATGGGTTTGTCAAGGCTGGCCGTGGCTTCGTGTCCCAGACCGCAGGCAGCAAGCCAGGCTGTGCTCTGGGGTTTTTAATCTGGTTTCAGAAGGGGCCTGTTTATAACAGTCACATTCTTCAGCATTTATTAGTCCCTTCTGAACACTTAATAATAAACTCATGCTTAGTTTTTACTGTGCACTTCTTGCTATGTATTTAAAACTCTGCAATTTCTGAAATTGCCCCCTGGATTTGAAACTGAGAGTGGTGCTTTCATGTGGTGATGCTAATTTCTGGCAGAGGTCTGCCTGCTGTAGCCTGTGACTCCACTGGCTGCAGTGTCTGTTCACTCAATTTTGAAACATCCAAGTGGGGGTTTCCCAGTGCCTTGGGGCTGCTTCTGGACTAGGGAACTTTAAAAGGTTCAGTCTAGTTGTCTCCAAACTGGCAAAGGCTTGCGAGACCTCTGTGTTTTAACAGCCCCAACTAGTGAGATTTGGTGTTCATATGGATGTTCACAGAAGAGTTGTTTCACTCGATAGCTGCTTTTGTTTCATAATAAATTGTGGTTAAATAGTCAGTGTTTAATGATGAAAGAGGCAAGAGTCTGAGGAAGAAATTAAGAAGCATGAAGTCCTTCTGAAGGTATCTGGATGTCCCTGTTAATAGCCACATTTTAGACCAACTTACAAATTCAGTGTATGTTACATATGCTTTTCTGCCACTTCAGGGGATACATAAATTGTGAATCTGTAGATACTGATTTATAGGGAATGGATGTCATGTGTTTGTTATACAACCTTGATGTCTCACACTTTCATCTGTGGAGAGAAAAGCAATTGACTTCTCATTTCCTGTGTTTCATTCTTTTATGAAGCAGAAAGAATCTTGTGATAAACTATTACAATGTCTTGTTTAATACATATATAAAATCATCATGTTGAAAGTTTAGCCCAGTAAATGTTTCGAGGATGGTTGCCTTCAAGTTGTGTTGGCATCATTCAGTAGTTCTGTGACACACAGAAATACTTTTGACCTCAACAATGGACATAAGAATCTTTACCATTGTTTTAACTTCCTGAGAAGATTTTTTTTTTTTTTTTACCAGGTTCAGTAGTTATCTGGGAGCTGCTCGGTCTGTGCAGCACCACTAATAAGCAAAAGTAAAAGTTAGGTTGCTTTTCTGGAGAGAGCTATTTATACATGCAGGTATGGCTGATCCTTGGCTTGCTCGGATTAGATTACTTGCTGGATAACTGTGGCTTTTCAAAACAAACTTGTGGGAGGTCAAGATGGGTGAGAGTGATTTACTGTAAGTCAGGAGTGAGGGTGATTTATGCTGTCTGTTCTCTCCACATGGCAGCTTGGGTTGTGCCCGGTAACTCCACTGCCTGTAATAGCTGGGGGCTGTACTTGTATTCTTTGCAGGATCATTTCTTCCAGTTTTATTTTCACATGCTTTCTCTGCAGGAGATGCACAGAAGAAAAGATTTCTAAGGGAGTTAATATATTGCATGGATAGCTGAAATGAAATCTTGTGTTGTATATCTTGTTTTGTTGTTGTTCTCTTTCTCTCACCCTGCCTTTGACACATCTAACACATCTCCACCTTGTTTATTTCTGAGCAAATATAGATTTAATTTATGTTGTGGCTGTAGTTCATGTATCTCTCTTTGGTTCCTGTAAGCTCAGGTGTACCACTTCCTTGGCATGAATTGAATCACTCAGCTGCAGGATGTCCTGTAGTAAGCTGTGAGGAATGTACATTTTATAATATAAGTTGTGTTGAATATTTTAAACAGTTAATGCACAAGAAGAATCCTGAGAAGGGCTGTGTGTGCTGGTGATTAGGGCAGCCATAGCAGAACCAGAGATTCTCACTTCCTGGGTTCAGGAAGGGAAAAGAGTCTTGACTTCCTGCAGACCTCAAGAGTGCTACAGCCACTGAACAGCCACCCACAAAGGATGGAGACATGACAGGCAGGTGTCATGAATCCTGCTGAGGTCTCCTGTACACTGCTGCTTTGGGACCAAGAGTTCAAGGGATGAGCTTGACAATGCCACCTGCACGGGACTCTGCAGGGAAGGTTATGGAGGAAGTCTCCCCTTGGGAATTTCTCCAGCATTCAGAGGAGAGAGCTCTGAGCAGCTCTGTAGCCTGGAGACTGTCCTGGTGTTTGAGCTAAGTGGTAAAGGGGCTTTGCTTACTTCTCTGCTTGACAACAATTATTTGCTTAAGTCTTTCATTGCTGACCATTGTTATTTTTGTGCTGGAGCAACATGTCAGGGGTTGTCAATGTTTTTGGGTTTGGGTACTTTCCAGCAATCTATTTAACAGTTAGAAATTGTTTTCTTTTTCTTCTTTCCATTCATTTTGTAGTTCAAACTAAAATAGAAATAAATAAATAAAGTTAATCAACTGCTAGATCATGTTAACATTTAAGAATATTTACATGGAAGATAGAAAAATATATCCCTCTACCAACAGGAAAGAAATTGATTGAGCTCCTGCTGTGAAACAAATAAATGACTAGTGAGAAAAAATTTTAAGCTTAGTAGTCATAGTAATTAGGTCAAAGTATCTTCCTGTGCTGCATTAAGCTGTTACCTTCTCAACAGAATTTAATATGAAAAAGTTTAAGAATAGGAAACATTAGAATCTTCTGCCAAATTTCCCCTAAAATGGGTAAGAAAACCGATTGTATGTAAAAAATTAGTTTAGACAAATTTAATTTCATCTGTAATCTTACAAAAAGAAGCAATACCATTCTGGTAGTTATAATGCAAATAATTGTGGATTTTTTTTTGTCTCGAGGGAGATATAATATATATCTTTTAAAATATTTTTTGACCATTAATGTTTAGGTTTTAGGTTTATGCTCTTTTAATTGCATTACACAACTCCATATGCATTTTAATGAAGATTCTACTACATAAATGGAAATAAAATTAAATGTCATAATTTAATTTTCATAACCAAACAGTTAACTCTTAAACGATATTACCCTTTGCCACTTTTGGCATATAGTCAAGAACAGTTACCCGACTAAGGCAAATAAAATGTCAAAGTATGAAATGTAGAAATACCTAATTTGTCTTATTGGGTGTCTGTATTACTCAACCTATCTTCTACTAAATATATGTTATCACTAAATTTATACTACTGTTATTCCTACAGTTTATCTCAGTTTTATTACCTTACATGTCCTAGAAGTAATATTATGTGGGGAAAAAAATGTGAATGACTAGAGCTAGAATCCATATTTCATTTTCCATTTTATTTACTATGTTTTGTTATTTATGTTTCCTACAACTAGAAAAGATAATTTAAAATGTGACTCTGGACCTGTAGAACTAATGTTAATTCTCACTTAGTGATTTTAGTGACCTCAATAGTTTTAAAAATGTGTTTTAAAGATGTGGTTTAGCTTGGGAAATGAAATGTGACCATGGAATTTTATTCAATACTATAGTATAAATCTGGAGTTTATAGACTGAAATGACACTGATGCTCTTTGGAGCTATCGCAGGGTGTCAGGGGTGGGAAGGGACCTTGGAGATCTTCGAGCTAGATGGGATCTTGGACATCAGTTTGGTTTGTGACTGACTGGAATGCAGCTCAGTCTTCTGTTTTGGCATATTACAAAGTTTTAGAAACAACTTTCTTGTCAGAGTTAGTGGATAAATGCAGGAAACAGATTTCTTGAATGGAAGGTTGCGATGTGCTTGTTGCAGGGTTTCAGGGAAGGATTGCAGGTTTTGTGTTTGTGGACTTCCCAGCAGTACTACATAGCAAGCCTGTAGTGTGGCTCTTCTACTGGGTTCCAACTCTGAGCAGTTTTTCCAGGCCATCACCAGCATTTTCTTGCTGTGATGAGGACCTCCCTGCCAGTCGGAGGCATGCCTGGAAGCTGGCTTCACACGCTCAGAACTCAGAAAAAACAATGCTAACCCTTGCCTGAAGAGGCTGCTCTTGAGAGAGCTAGAGCAAGTCTTTCAAATTAAGCTCCACACCAGATGTGGTATCCTCCTAAATATATTTCTTCTGTTACCTTGAGTGACCTCTGTCACCTTATGGCATATTCAGGCTTTACATCAAAGAGAAGGTTGAAGTATTTGAAGCCTTAAAAGCTGAAAGTGTGGTCCTGGATGAGAGTGGGTCCTGCATAATCCCACCGATGTAACCAGCAGACAGCAGCACCTGTAACTGTGGACGACTATCCAGGCAGTATTTTAATTTCTGCCAGAATTCTAACACCAAATTATCTCTTGATTGTAATTTTAAATAATTTTACGGATCTTATTCTTAAAGAGACATACTTGCTCCCAGGTACAGCGAGTCTGGCCAACAGTTGTGATTTCCCCTGTTAATTTGAAATGAATACACAAACTCAGTCAAAAGCAGAAGCAAGAGGCTTTCGTTTGTTTGTTGGTTTTTGTTTGTTTGTTTGCTTTTGTTTTGTTTTTTAGTGTTTGTGTACTATATGTCAAAGAAGCAATCCACATTTTTATCTGTTTGTAAAGAAGATAGGGATGGGGACAGAATAACCCTGCTGAGCTACTTGTACTCCATGAAAACGTTCCCTTTGATGCCCAGATGTTCGGAGTCTTTTTGCAGTGCATTTTCAAGTAGTTGAAGGAAAAAAAGTGTATAGCTTTTCTGTGGTTGTGATTTCTTCTTCTTACTCCAAGCAAGATATGTAATGGCTGTCATTTTTAATAAGTTGATGCTGAATTAGAGTGAAGTAAATTAAAAAAAAAGATGACTGCTCTAAAACTTGAAATTATTTTATAATTACAGTGACAAAAAGTATCTTTTTTTTTTCCCCATTTCTAAAATGTTTTACAATAATCTTGTAAAACTTAGAGGAGGTGGGGTGTTAGAAAGATTAAACATATAATAATGTAGAAGAGCCTTCCTAATAACAGTTTAGGTAGTGCTTCGGGACAAAAAGTGCTCAGTGGAAGAGGGTGTTATGAAATTAATGACAGAACATTTTGAGAAGATACAAAGGAGGCAATAAAAAAAAATACTGCTTTTCTACAAATGAAAATTGCCAATAACTTTGCTAGTTGTGGAAAATACATGGTGGAAAGATAACTCTAAATAATGCCACTTTCCCCGCATTGATATTAAGCACCCAAATAACTACAAAATCTCGTTAAGAGCCCCGAAGGAGCACTGTAGATAACACTTTAAACCTTGCTTAGCTCTGCCTCTGAAGACTTGTGGGGATAATGACACAGTTTAGGGAACTGCCTCAGGACACGTTAGGAAATTACAGGCGTTCACTTGTAAACTAAGCTGTTAAAAACGATTTTAACATGTCAAGTGGGAAAACACTTCAGCAGCCACGGCTTTAAGTGTGGATAGTGTAGATTAGGGGTAAAAAAAGTAGTGTTTAGCCAGGGGAAGGGAGGTGCAAGAGAACAGGCTAATTGATTGGACTTTAATTAAATAAAAAAAAAATATATCTATTTCTATAGGAAACATGCATGGCAGTCTGAGATTTAGAAATTAGAGTCCTGATTAAAAGTTGCTGTGTGCATTTTGTACTCTTGTAGTTCATGGCCAACTGCTAAATAAAGGGGGAAAGCACCACTGGTAGTTGCTTTGGAAGGTAGAGAAGTTATATTTAAAGGATAGCAGTGAAATTGAAATTTAATTTTTTTAGAAAAGCAGAGAAAAATAAAGATTAACCCTTTTCGTGTGTGTGTCTTTTAACCTATTTTGAGTTTGTAATGCTTTATTGATGAGATATATATGTGTGTGCATTTTTTCTGTGTCAAAATACCTCACCATTAGTAAAGTGTACAGAAGTACAGTTTATAGCATAAGAGCCAAACCTGTACCAAACCAAAACTAAACCCAAACCAAAAACTCACACACAAAAAAACCCCCAAAAACCACATAGCAACAAAAAAAAAGAGGGACTGAAGAAAAACTGCATCAATTCCAGTGATCCCTGAAGTCTAACTTCTGAATATTCAAGCAGATTGGATTTTATGAAGAGCTGTCAGTTCTTCACAGCTATGGATGCCAAAGCAATTATGTTTGCATACCTTGTGATGCATCAGCCTGTTTTTTTACCCTCTGACTTGGGAACAGGGAAGCAATTTGGCTGAATACTTAGGCAATTAACGTTGAAATTAGCTCCAACTTTTGAATTTTAAGGAGTTTCTAAAACTGTAACCAGATATGAATGAACTTTCTGGCACTTTTGAAAGAATGTCATTTTCTGAATCGGGCATTAGCTTTCACTCAGCAAAAGTTGGATTTTCGAACAAAAGTGGAGGTAAGAGAAGGGCTCTCACAATCCTATCCCAGATGACCTAGGAGCCATTGTGAGGCATGAAGTGCTGGAGCTCCAGCCCCAGTGTTTTGCCGATAGCACCTAGGACCGTGCAGCTTAGGGATAAAGGGGAGCAGCAGTAGGGTTCAGGGAAGATGACTTGGGGGATAGAGTTTCCTGACCTATATTAACTCTGCTTCTTACTCTATCCTCACCTTGGAAAGAAGCTGCTCTCTTCTAGGTGGCTTCTCCAATGTTGACATGGGCTGTTTGAGTTTAAGTTTTGTAGAAGCATCCCATCTGTTGGCCTCCTTTATACTCCAGAACGTGGGATCAGCTGGCAGGGTGGATTTGGAGTGAATCTCACTGGAGAGGCGAGGTGGCAAGATATGAGAGTACGAAGGGATTTGTGTTCAGTCATGTCAAAATGCTTCTAGTATTTTATTTTTAGAAGGTAGGTGAGGGTTTGTAAAGGTTTATGTCTCCCAGAACCTAGAAGGAAGTGTCACAGCATGACAGAAGGTGTACATCTAAGGTCAAGTCTTTGTTGTTGCTGAATTTCAAAGGCCACTTTTGAATTTTCAAAAGCTACTGCAGGCAGCAGAGAGGGCAAGATCTCTAGGGGAAGATTAAAATATTTGTGTAGGCAGAACATTAGGTGAACAAACAATATGTGAGTTGCTGCTCATTCTGGCTTTCCAGTAAGTCATGTGAATGGTGACGTCATGTGCGTCTTGGTTAATTCTCTAGTTATAAATTGCATTCTTAGTTTTTTTAAGTATGATGGTAAATTAGTGTCTAGGAACAATGAGCAAATAAGTACTGTGACATTAAATATTGATATAATTTGATGGTTAACTTCCAGCTGGTTGCAGCAAGGAGTTGTTGCATCATTAGAGAAGACAAAGATCTTGTGTGAATGATTACTGATCACTAAATTTTAGATTGTGCGTTATTAAAAGGCGCTCCTCTCCTTAGGGCTTTTAATTTTGAAACACTCGAAGGCTCCATTCAATACCTGTTCACTTACAATCATTCATAGGACAAATGTTATGCCAAGAGAAACCTTTACTAAGCCTACTCAGGAGTTTGTTGTGAATATATGCTGCCTTAGATGCTGTGTAGCAGACTGGGTATGAGTAGGTTAAGTAGAGGTTGATGGAAAGGAGCTTAATTCAAGTGTCATCTCTGATTTCCACTGTAACGGCGGGGCTTTAAGTGGGAGTGATTTGCGTATACAGTGGTTGGGGAGAGTAGAAGGAAAAACATTTACTGACCTCAGACAAATCCTCACACTCATTTTCCTCCTCTTTTAGTATCCCATGACATAAGTAGCATCAAGTGAGGTGAAGAGTTTAAGGCAGTCACACACAGCAGTTTATTTGTCTGCCTTGAGACACATGGCCAAGGTGATCAGTATGTTCAGAAGGAGCTGTGGGCCAGGTCTGGCTCTGACAGCAACACCCTGTGGTGCCAGCAGGCAGAGCCCATGAGCTGCCTTAGGGCACCCTTCAGTGTGCTCTAAACCAGGTTTGGGAATGTGTTCACCTGAAACCAAAAAGGGATGTTTGTCCTGAATAGCATTCCTAAAGTATAATCATGAGTATAATAATAATTCATAAGTTGCCTTATGAATTCTTGTTTACAGGACGTTATTTTTCCTTGTGTTGGCTTTTGAGATTGTAAATTAATGCATTAGTGCTAAAGGCTTGGTATGTAGCTAATTAGGTCTATGTCTAAGGAATTGTGTCATTTGATTACAGAGTTTACTACTATTAAATACTTAATTTATGTTTTATCTGTTTTGGAATTTAAATATAGATGTTTGGCTTCATTTGAGTCAGAAATAATTTCAAGTCCTTTTCTTTCTAGTAGCAATTTTTCTTATCATTGAGACAGATCTGAGTGACTAATATTTTCACAGCAAAGACTAATCCCATCACTTTCAGGTATATGTAGTCCCTGGGACAAGTGTGTGGGGTGTTTTGTTTTAATTTTGTTTTGTTTTTTTTTTTAATAGAACTAAGGCAGAGCAGCAGAAATCTTATTTGCTTTCTGGCTCTTTCAGTTCAGGTGCTCATGAAGTAGGACAGTGAATTGTTTTCAGTTATATGGAGATCTTTTACTTTGATTAGCAAGGAAGGGACTAATACCATCACATTTATTATCATCAGTGACACCAGGAGAGATCTCAGTCTGATTGTTTGGGCTCAGAAAAGCCATTCAGGAACCACTGCCCATTCTCATCCTCTCACAGCCAACTTAAAAAGGTAACTGAAAAAGGTGATGATCCTCATGTGATAAACAGAGAAGATATTTCTGCTTTTCTACTCAGCCTTGCAAATCACTTAGCAGGAATTGTTGAAACATTCCAGCTAACAACTCTAACAGAGAAGCTGTTCATAATTTTTGAGGAATTAAGGTTTCACAGTTCAGGCTTACATTGTTTTAACATACTATACAGCATTGGTGAAAGTGGAAGCAAATGACTGTTTATTTATTGTTCTGCTTTTTCCATTTTCTCATGGCCAGAGCAAACCACAGGCTCTTGTGGCCAATATGTTATTTCCTCAGTATTAGAGCTGTAAGTCCCAGGCAAACTTTTTACATGGATATGAAATGACCTTCTGAGATGCCCAAGTGAGTTGTTCTATTTAGCTGATTTTTTTTTTCCCCTTTTAATCTCATTAGAAGCTTTTTGTTTAAAAGTGGAGCACACATAGCTAAAATAAACCAGGCATTGATACCAGGCTTGGACTTCATAGAGTTAGAGGCTGGTATGTTTGAGTTCTGAAAGGACAGAGAGAATTTCAGACAAATCTTGATTGCAGGTTTTGAAAGAAGTACTTTACACATGTTTAAAAAGTTAGAACAGCTTTAGAGAAGGGTGTTAGTGCAGGAAAACTCTGAACAAAATTGTTATATATGATGACTAAAATACAGAACAAGCTGTCAATATTAGCAAAATAGATATATAGCTGCAAGTAAATTAGACATTATGCATTATACAAATATACTTTTCTGGTGGATTATGACAGTAGTTTGATTTAAATTTTGAATTCCAAATTCAAGAGAGTGAAAGTTTGACTTCTGTGCTTAAGCAGGCTCTCGTGATTTAAGGTTTGATTCCCTTTTCTGCCAGGGACTTCTTATATAACCTTGAGAAAGTAATTTTTAGATCCTCACCGAATTCGTAAAGGTAGTAATGTAAAACCTGTAGCTGATACTCTGTTTTGTTTAGGTATAAGATTTGCTGGCAGACACCTATGTCTAAACATAAATTAATTATGCAATAGAAAATGAAAGTCTATTTTGGCAAACAATACTTGCTGAAGAACAAGTCTGTATGTGTCTTTTATTTTTATATGATGATATCATAGAATGGTTTAGGTTGGAAAGGACCTTTAAAGGTCATCTAGTCCAAATCCCCTGCAATAAAGCAGGGACCTCTTTAACTGGATAGGTTTCTCAGAGCCCTGTGTAACATGACCTTGAGTGTTTCCAGGGATGGGGACTCTACCACCCGCCCTGGGAAACTTGCTCCAGTTTTTCACCACCCTCACTGTCAAAAATGTCTTCCTTATATCTCCTTTAAATCTACCGCTCTTAGTTTAAAACCATTACCCCTCGACCTGTTGCAACAGACCCTGATGAAAAGACTGTCCCCATCTTTTGTATAGGCCCCCTTTAACGATTGAAAGGCCACAGTAAGGTCTCCCCAGAGCTGCCTTTTCTTCAAGCTGAACAACTTCAGCTAGCCCTCTGATCATTTTTGTGGTCCTCCTCTAAACCCACTCCAAGAGGTTCATGTCCTTCTTGTGCTGAGGACTCCAGAGCTGGACCATTAGGTGGGGTCTCACGAGAGTGGAATAGAGGGGCAGAATCACCTCTCTTGACCTGCTGGCCATACTTCTTTTGCAGCCCAAGATACAGTTGTCCAGCTCATGTCTAACTTTTAATCCACCAGTATCCCCAAGACCACCTCTGTAGGGCTGATCTTAATTGCATCACCCCCAACAACAACATCTAACATACATAATAAGTAACTTGACTGCATTTATGAGAAACGCTGTGGAGCTTGGTTTTGTTTGATTAGAAGAATTTTGATTAATTCTTATCACTGATGATAGAAATTGTATGTAGAATTTTCCAGTGCTGTATGCAAAATGTAGCCTATAATTTCTTATATATATATTTTTTAATTTGTCCCAAAATACTTGTGATCTACCAAGCTATAAGCTTATAAAAACATAATTAATTTCAGTCAAGGAATGAGCAGAATTTCCTTTTGTAATGTTTAGCTTTATGCAGCGAGTGGGCAAATATTCTCCTGAAATCTAAGAGACTGATTGATGTGAAGCAACAAAGAGTAACATACTGAATGCTGTCACATCAAGGAGTATTAATAATGCATGTAAATCACTTGCTGTTTTCCAAAGGCTTAGTTCCTTTCCTATGTAGAAGGAGGAAAGGAACGGAGATGTACAGTGTCGGCAGAAATAAGTGATGAATGATGCTTGCAGGACCCTGCTCTGAGTGGAATTACAGATGATGGATTTTGTGCTGATTCTGTTGCATACTGATCTTAAAGAAGGAAAGGGGACTGATTTCTATATGGAGAAATACCTGGGTAGAGCTGTGTGGAACTTCAGGAGTACAAAAATACATATAGAAGCACGAATTTGTGCTAATGACTCTGTCATTTTGAACCTTTCCTGTTAGCCTCCAAAGGTTCCATTTGAACCTCAGAAGTGAGGTGACATATTATATGGTGAAAAGATACAAGAAGAAGTCACAGACCAGGGATGTTAGTGCTCTGTGGTGGTGCCAATGTAATCTGCATAGCCTTTCAATATTATCTGTGTACTCTTAGTCTCTGTACGCAGAGCAGCACACTTGGAAATTGCTGCCAGTGATTTCCAAGTGATCTGTGATCAAGTGATCTGACCACAGCAAGCTTCTGTCATTCCCATCACTCACCATAGCCCAGTTCTGCAAAACACAGTATCACAGTGATCCCTGCAGATGTCCTTCCTATGAGGTGATGCTTTCAATTTCTCTATGATTTCAGTCCATTTTATGTGGAAAAAAGAGCATGGATGATGATTTTGGTCAGTGCGGCTCTGGCAGAGGAGGTCAGGGTGGCATCCTGGCCTGGCAGATGTCAGAAGAGTTTCTGTATTTTCCTTTATGCAGTAATGTAGGAATTTAGCTTACCTCCTTACTTTCTGGAACTGAATTAGTAATCCAAGGGATGGTATTGTCGAGCTAAAAAGTAGTCTTCACAACTGTCTTATACTGACTTATACTAAGTAAAGTCTATATAGTAATGAAACCTGGGCAAAAACAATTCATGAAGATCAAGAGATGAGATTTTTTTGTTGTTGTTGAAGGAGATATGTGTGGGGTTCCTTGAAAAGAATTTTCTATTATTCCATCTAAGCTGTCTTTTTATTGTTCTCCTCCAACTTTAAGCTTCAATTTTGTTTGTGTGAGTGGTTTGAATATGTATCATTGTAATGATGTTTTCAGGGGAAACGTTGTAGAACAGCGATGCATTAACAGTGCATATTTATGGCCTAAAGGAGGCCGAGCACCCGGAGAGAAAGGTTTCTTGGTGCTATATCGATGATGTTTTATTTACATCTGTGTAAGTAAAAAAACTCAGGCAGTGTCTGTTTTCTGATCATACATATTATTTACCAATGTATATATGTTACACAACAGAAGCATATGACGTGTCTTTAATTTCTTGACATACCCTTCAAGACAAAAACCAGTTTGGTGAAGGGGCTGGGCTGCAGGCACTGGAAGTTACTACATCCTGGTGAGGCAAGAAGGAGTGTCTTTGCTTCCTTCCCTAACGTGCCTGTGCATGCTTTGTCCTGTTGTTCTCTCCCTCCTTTGAATTCTGGCTGATAAGAGGTGTGGAGCTTTTCCTTGGGTTTCTCCAAGTTACAGTAAGTGGGTGGCACATTTGAGTGCATTCATGGTTAAGTTTAGTTTTAACTTCCTAAATGCCAGTGGTGGTGAGTAGCAATCTGGGACAATTGTGTACTCTTCTGGATAATGTAGGCAAAGGTGGTGGACTGAAGATGGTTACTGCATGCTTTAAAATGCTGATAGGCAACAAAACTACCCAGAACTCCTCTTACTTCCTATAAGGCTCTGGGCAGTAACAATGTGCAGGGTGGGAGGTTTATATTGCTAGGGAAAGGTGCAGCTTTGTACCAGGTCCCACCAGTCTGACAACAGAAGAATTCTGGATTACTTAAAATGCAGGATGAGCTGCATGGGGAAATGCATTTGACTTACCTTTTTTTTTAATCATTAGAGATAGATTTTTCTGCACCGGGTAAACTGTTGCTGCTACAGTTGCAAATACCAGAGTAATAATGGTCTTCTGGTGAGAAAGAAACTGCAGTATTGGGATTATTTCTTCTGGGGTAGCTAGTAACCTCGGAGGTTCTGAGCTAGCTTGGGGTTTCAAGCTAGCAGAGCTCAGGGTTTTCAGCAACAGAAGATGGGTTACTGCTGGGCCTGTCGTACTGGTTTTGGATGGCAGTACCCCGGGTTGGCTCAGGATGGATTTTGCACTGATTCTGGTGAGCGGGGAGCATTTTTCAGTCTGTGAACGTTACTTTTGGCAGGCTTTCTGTCCAGAGTGGTTCTGCATTTGGCTTATTTGTATTCTAAAAAACCCCACACATTTAAATCTTCGAACAGAGAAACAACAATGGTTCATATACTGTTTTGAAGGAGTTAGATGGAAAGAAGCACCAGACTTTCCTCTGTAAATGGATAATCATGTTTCCAGATGGCTTAAGTAATTTTTCCCCAGTTGGAAGCAGCATGCTGGGAATGAACTAAGCAAAAGCTAGACAGCATGCTTTCTGTTTGCTCTAACGGGAGATTTGTTGGAGTAGGAGACGGGGAGCTAAATGTTGTAATCGAGCTGTCCAACAAATGGCATGGCATTCTTCTTGGCATTGCCACAGGAATAGCTTTAGACAAAGTGATGGTTAAGATTTTTTTCATACTGTTATTTTTCTTTTTGTTATTTGCCATTTGGTCAAAATTATGTTTCTCTGCAGGAAAAAACAGGTTTCAGTGGTGCTTTGGATTTTTTATTGAAGGATGGGGGAGTGATTAGGAGGGAGACAGAAGTGATGTCCTGTTACACTAAAAACACTGTTTGTAAGATGATATATTTCTGTATTTGTATTGAGGTTTTTTTATTTTAAATGTATGCACCTTGGAGCTAAAATCTTCTGAAATAAAAATGTCAGTTTTACAATACACAATACTTAAATTTAGCTGAAATCTCTTTTAATTGTTGGTTTTGGTTTTGTTTTGTTTTGTTTTTTTTTCCCGCGGAAAACTCCACTTTTGTTAATCTCAATTTGAAATGTTGTTGCTTTACAAAAAGAAAAAGTAAAAAAAAAAAAAAAAGGAATTTTCTACTGAAATGACTTTCACTTCCAGAAAATTCATCTGCTCTGTATTGTTCATGTGTTGAAATAATTAACTGGATGGTTGTTGGATGGTTGTTTTATGTATTTAGTATTTCAGGCTAAATGAAGACTACAACATCATAACATTCTATTCTAATAAGATGGTAATTATCCTCTTGTATATGTTCTGATCCCCACCTGAGATGAGCATATCAAAATGTTCCATGTGACTACAGTGACAAATTTAAGCCATACCTGTCTTGAATTTTTTTCTTGTGGACATGTATTAATTGATTAAACTTGTGACTTGAAAATTCTTGATCCCTAGTGAAGACTTTGGAATTGTTAATCACCCTAGTATCAATTGCATGTCATCAGCTATTGGAAAGATTTATACTCAGTAGACTTAATTTGTTATACTACCCTGTCACAGTACTTTATTTGGTGGATACATTTAATGGATCCAGATAAGTAACACTGAGAGGTGCACTGCATTCATGACAGGAAGCACAAACAGTAGTTACTTGGGATAACCTAACTCTTCTGGAGATGATCGTCTTGTAAGCGGAATTCTTGGGGTTTGAGCTTTCAGTCTTTGGGAGGTTTTTGTGTAGTGCATCAGATCCTGGTGCAACAGTGGGGTTTATGTCTGAATACTGCCCTGTTAGGTGCGGGCAATGGTTATGGATGGGAGCTTTCTGAAACAGAGCTGCAGTCTGGAGTTGAGAAAAATAGATCCCTGGACTCTGTGGCATCCCTTTCGTGCTGCTGCTTGTCATTTTCTGCTGAAGGAACAGTGTGAAGCTGAGAGCTACGAGGCACAGTTTAGATGTAGAAGCTCAAAGGACTGGAAAAGAGTTGTGGAAACAGAAATGGCTGGTATTCTGGTATTACAAAAGACCAGAAATTTTTATTTTTTTTTTTTACTGGGGTCTGACAATTGCAAATTCTACTTGGAGCTGAGCTTGCTACTGAAGTGTGGAATTTGTCCAGTGTGGCATTAAGCAATGTATTCTTGCCTTGAGAATAACACTTTGCAAACTGAAGCACTTTGCCAGTGGATCAGATGGGAATTCTGAAAGTTAGACAGCTAAGGTTAATGCCTGCACGGTGCTAAGCACCTATGACAAAAATGCCATCCCTTGAAACTGAGGGTCTTCAACAGCTTGTGGAAAGAGACCTGAAATTAGCCACCTATCTTGAGAGTCAGAGTCTATAATTTTCTTATTAAAAAACAGAGTTCTTAAGTTTGTGCTAGTAACTCAGTAGTCTTAAACCAAACTGTTAGGCTTTCAAGTCAATATGCAATTATAAAAGTGTTGCTGGCTCAAGCTTGTGATATATATATATTAAGATTATTATAAAGTATAGAACTAGGTATTTTTGCTAACTTAGTTATGCATAGGGAGGGGGGAGATGTTGCTGGCTAGGGCCTGGCGGCCGGAAGATATCGCGATG
>JANHFX010003973.1:59740-89138 GCA_027560015.1 Chloroceryle amazona
CGCGGCTATTGGGCGGCAGCCGTGCGCTTTCGGTGCCAGATTGCTACGCCCGAATTGCAACATAAAAGAGTAATGGTAGTCTTGCCAAATAAAACTGGGGCAAAACCCACCAGACTGCTACTATGGTGGTAATCTCACTGATGGGTGGGTAGGAGGAGTTACATTCATAAATTGTGTTGCTGTCCATACTGGATTTTTTGCCAAAAAAATATATATTCTAACTAAGTTTGGCTCTACAAAAACTGGTTATAGGCTGTATTTACATCTGGATAAATCTGGATAAAGAAGTTATTTGAGGCATATCCTTGGTGTGTTTGAAATGTTATAACTTGAAAATTACTGGGCATATCTAGATTTCAAGCTTTATTCTTTTTGGTTTGTGCAACCAACATCTTTTTTCTGCACCTTCAGATTCTCTACCCTCTCTACCCATTTCTATTCTTTATCAATTTTCTCTTCTCTTGCCTTGTCTTTCTTCTCCATCACTGCTCCTTTCACATTCATTTTCATTCTACTCTTTGCTTCCCTTTCCATTAGCTCCAAGTCACATGCCAGCTTAAGCCAACAAAAATCTAATGTTGATGCTCTGCTCATTTCAGTTGAGTGATAACCTTGTCTATCTCCTGCTGGTTGCCTCTCTTCCTTCAAACCTTAGGAGCAGTTTAGACCAATCGTAAGTCTGGGATGGCTGAACCACCACAGCTGTGAACCACAGCTTTTGTGGGAGGCAGTGACTGGCCATGGAGCAGGTGGTGCTCATGCTGCTGAAGATTCTCTTCCTGTTCAGGCTTCAGTTGACTGGTTTTGCTGTCTTCTCCCCAGGATTTGACTTAACAGTTTCATGTTCTTTACTACTTCCTCATAGGTAACATACTAGTGAACATAGATTTTTATTTTTTTCCTTCTCTGAATATTTCCCATTTTCACTTAAAGTTGATGATTTCCAAAAACTGAGGAGACACACTGGTGTAGCCTTAACTAGCACAATGCACAATGCTGATATTCTTGACTTCCACGTTGATTGTAGATTGTCATGGTTTAGGGTCAGGGCGGCCCCTTAGACCTATAACAGATGCTCTTGGTTAACCCCCCTCCTTCCCCAAAGGGGAAGAGAAAGGGAATAAGGGAGAGAGACTCAGCAATTAGAAAAGGAAGCTAGAACAGCTTTACTTAAAATGAAAATAATAATAATAAAAATTGAATATATACAAATATATACAAAACCAGTATCGAACCCAATCTCCCCTGATGGTAATTACATCACTGTCACTGATGCTGTGGAGCAGGCACTGGAGGAGTCCCAGACTGGGCCCCGCAGGAGATGGGAGCTGTGTTCAGGAGCTGGATTCTGGTATCAGATTCAGGAAAATACCAACTGGGATCAAAGGCAGAATGGACAGTCTCCTCCTGGATGCTCTGAGGAAGGAATCGAAAGAGGACATGGTCCAAGCCTGGCAAAGTGGTCCAAGAGGGAAGAAGAGCCCGAGAGCCCCTAGAGAGAGATCTAGACTCTCCAGATCCTCCACTTTATACCAAATATGACATATATGGGATAGCAAAACTCGTTCAGTTTGGGATCACCTGCCCTGTCCACTCGTCCCTGCAGGTGCTGCTGTTCACTTTCTGCACCCCCAATGTGGTGCACAAGATCCAGCAGTGGCCTTGGTCTGCACCCCAACCCTTGGTAGTAACTCTAAACACGGGGTGTTATCACTGCTGGCAGCAGACACTGCCTGGGAAAACAGGCTGCTGACTTCAGACAGTGCAGTTAGAAGAACTGAGCTGAAAAGTGAAATCACTGAACAGAATTAGTTCTGTTCTCACTCAAACCAGGACATAGATAAATCCTATTTTCAGTCAGGCCTGTGTGTATTTTTTTTTCATTGTGCTTGTCTGTCCATTAGCCTCTTATGTCACAGTTGATTCTGAGCAGTAATTTGAACTTAACCCAAGTTTTGAACTTTCTGACCAGTATTATTAAATGGTGACAGCATTGGTCAAGGAGAAAAAACAAACGTTCTTGACAAACTGCCCTAGTGCTATTGAATGGACTAAAATTAGCCCTGTCATTCTTCTTGCTTTTACGCATCTCAGAGTAATTATAATTGGCAAAGCCAGCCATTTACCTCAAATAAGCTATAAATAAGCTATACCTTAAATAAGCTGAAGTTTTAATGAATATTTCTGATGACTTACCTTTCCCTCTAAGAAAACAAAGACTGAGTTAATGATTGCTTTTTCTTACAGAGTCCTTATCTGACTAACAATGGTAAATTAAAGGCAAATATTCAAGCATAATAAAATAAAAAAGTGGAGTAGACAAACAAATGCAGCTGATGCTAAAGAGTGTTGGTTCTAGTCCCACTTCTGATGTTTTGGTTAGTTAAAAGCTGTGATTATGATCCACATGAACTGTGACTTTTTATATGCGGTTTGCATTTATTGATTATGTTATGAAGATGATACAGAGATGAAAATGTTGTGGAGGATTTGGGATGGAACAAGCATGCTAATAAGCCTGTGGAAAAATGCATCTATTAGCCAGATGGTGAGTTACACTGGCATTAGCTTCTGTTTACCATCTGTTTAATCCTCAGAAGGAAGCAGGAAAGGAGCTAGAAATGGTGCAGAGGAACAGCAAACAGTAACCTTCACAGTGTGTCCTGAATGTTGCTTTTCTTAAGTAATTAGAGTGAAATGCCCATTTCTTGTATCTGGCAGTGGATACAAAATATTGCAAACTCTGTAAGTTTCTCAGATGCTTGGTTCTTCTCTGCATCCCCCCTCCCCTTACTGTAGTTCAAAACAAGTCACAATATAAAAAAAAAATGAAATGCTTTAAACTGTTAAACAATGTCTATCACTGGGAGGAAAAAGACCCTAAATTTAGAGAGAGAAAGACTTTAAGGTCAGCTAGTCTGATCACCTACTCAATAAAAACACTTTTTTAAAAATGCAGTTTGCAGTATTAAACATCTTAAATTACGGAGTGACAAAGTCAGGAAAAATAGTTGCCAAAAGTGATATTGGCAGAGGTTTGTATTTTAGGCTGAAACTGGAAAACTGAGTTGATTAACATTGTCCTTAAGCAAAACCACTTCTATCTTACAGTTTCTTTTTGCTGATTCACTAGAGGGTAGCAGAGAGATCGAGAACATTTCAGCACACCTTATGCTCAGTGGAAATGACTTCACTTGCTAGCTTCTATATTCTTAGATAAATCTGATACCCTTCAGCTCCTTGGCAGAGCAGAAAGGCTACGCTTGGTGCTGTAAGTGTAAGCCAGCAGCATAAAACTCCAAAGCATTCTTAATGCAGTTTGGTACAATTCTAAATCATTTCTGTTTTGAGCACTGTTATTATTTTCTGTTTTCTTAAGCTTATAAATAGAAGCATTTTCCAGATGCACATTTTTTCAGAAAGCACTTTTTTTTTTCCATAGAAAGCACAGATTTAAGTAGTAGACAATTTTAAAATTACATGGAGAAAAAAATAAAAAAAGTAGTAGCAGATAATTTTAAAACAGTACCTTGACCTTAGAAGGTTACTTCTCTTCTAGGCTGTATTTGTATATCTTCCATGGAAATAGACACCTGCAGTCCAACAATTTCCTGGTACCACCACATTAAATGCCTAACAAACCAGCCTGCTCTACTGTGCACATTGCCCTCCACCTGGTTTGCACACCCCTAATGCAGCTCTGGAAGACAGGCTGGCACTGAGCAGGAGTTAAGAACCTATTGGGTGAACATGTCTGTGTTCAGTGTTGTTCTTAATCTTTCTTGACATGGAAGAAGGAACATACTAGGCTTTCTGAAACGCAGCTTGTATCTTGGCACAACTAGGATTCTCTGTGCTATATGCCACAAAGAAAAATCACAAAATGTTAGAGAACGTTTACACTGTTTCTTACAAAACCAACCCCTCATTGTTTCTTCTTGCTATCCAGGAGTATAACCCAATTTTATGCTTTCTGTATAGTCTTTCTCTTCTTTACCTTTTTTGTATTAATATTTACTCTTTATTTTTCTTTCCTTCTTAATCTCCTTGCATTTTATCTATTTAAATTCTCCAGTAATCAAGACCTTGTGGCATCTCTACTGCCTGAAAAATCAACAAATTCCAATATGAGTTACCTGTACTCTTTCTGGGGTACAGATCTCTGAAGGAATATCATAAGAACTGTTTCCAAAAGCTGTACTGAAGAGTGGCCATGTATTCTTACAGTATAAGTAGGCAAGCCAAAACTTTTGTTGTATATCAACAACCCCCTTCCATCAATATTTATTGCAGCGTATTCTCTTTGGCATTTAAGAAAGAAGATTTTAAAGTTATGCAGTTTTATGACATGTTGTAAAAGGTAATACTTAACTGTCTGAGACTGATGTTTTTACTATGTTCAAAATAGTTCTTTTTTTCCCAAAATAATTGTTCTTTTTTTTTTTGCCTGTGGTGTTGTAGAAAACTGGATCAAGAAAAGCCTGCCTACAATATTTTGCCCATCTTTGTTGTATGTAATCTCTTTGGCATATGGTAATTAACAGTGACATTTCATTAAGTAGTGGGACTATTTACCAGCAATCTGAAGTATTGTTCACTTCCCAAATAGCACTTAAGGTCTAAAGAAACACTTTTTTGTACTCTGTTTATATTGTGCTTGTAAAGGAAGAGTATGAAATGAAATGCTGTGTTGCCATCTTCCCTTCCCAGTTCCTCTCTAATGTGCCCCATGCAACCTTTGAAGCTTTTATATTTGCCTTTGTGCCAGCCCTGCATCACAGATGGGGAGGCAGGGGTCTTTGTAGCTGTTGCCTAGCTTGAGGTTCCTTCCCTCAAGTGGTTTCTGTAGGTGAAAAAAAGTATTTGGGAATCCTTTAAATGCCTCATCCCTTTGTAGGAAAACTTTTCTCAATTTCTACCTCGCTTATGGTCTGAATTCCGCAGACTCCAATCCGCAGAGGGGATTCATAAATGTGGTCCTTATTAAATATTATGCAAAACAAAAAGGAAAACATGTTGATGTAGAGAACCGTCTTCCTTGTTTTGCTGATTCAGATATTTCGATATTTCATGATTAAATATTTAGAAGCCAAACCTGAAATATAAACTAATTTTGTACACTGTATAATAAATATGGTCTTTTTCACCAAATTGAATTACCACATCAGTCTTCAAAGGCTTTGGAAGCTTCATGTTGCAGTACAGCAGATAGATGTCCTGCTTAGGCTTGGAGCTTTACTGTGTTTCACTGGCATGATGGATCGTGTCTGCACTCCGTTCTTTTATCTCTGTTATAGAAGACATTTTGGACTTTGATTCATACTGGGGAGTGTAAATAATGCAATTGGTTTTGATGTGCTTCAGTGAGGGAGAGCCATCAGATAAGCAAAGGCCAGATGATAGATCATTTACCTGAAATCTAGGTTGGAATTAGATGCAACACTAGTTATATTGCCCATTTGCAATGTGTTTCTTAAGCATTTTTAACTATATTAAAACAACTTTTAAGAGCAAATTTCTACAAAATGATGGCATTAACTTTTATAGATATACCACTAGATATTTATCTTTACTGTAAAGCTGCTCAGGAAACTGAAATCTGAATAGCAGTTCAGAGACTGCCACTCCACCACAGCAGTAAATACTGCAGTCTTGAGCAAGTTCTTCCTACTCTTTCCTTCATCACGAGAAGCTCCCATTTGCTTTTTCCCCGTTGCTTTTAGTCTGTGGTTTTCAGCTCCTCCTCCTTCCCTCCCTCCAATATGCAGACTCCTGTATAGTAAATGTACAGGAGCCTGTTGACAATGTGCTCATTTGTCTTCACTGGGGGGTGAGAGGAGCCCAATCCTTTTTATTAGTATACTTGTTCAATAAAGTCTGTCAGAAAGTGTGGGAATATAAGCAGCTGTGATGTATAGGTAATAAGTACTTACCTAGTGGGTGTTCATCTTGGATTGGGTATGTTTAAGACTTTCCTAGTCTCTGTCTCTGCAGTAATATACAGTATTCCAGTTAAAAAAAACCCCTGTTTTGAAGTTCATACTTGGTCAGGATCCTGTTAGCAGCTTACAGTGTGCCTATGTACAAAATTCTTCTTCTCCATGACTCTGAAACAACATGAGCACCAGTTTCTCCCAGTCCCAGCACTTCAATATCTCAGTCACTTTAGTGTTTGGGGCTGTAGTGATTTGGGGAAACAGTTTGAAATATTACATCCTATCTCTGCTTTTGCTTTATGGTCTTTTATTCCAATACCTTCATTCGGTGCTTTTTGCCCAGAAAATGCTAAAAGATAATCACAAAGCTGCTATGTTCTTAGTACTGTTCTCTCCATTCTTAAACCCTTCAATAGGCTAAACCAATCTCTCTTTCTTTGGCTTCTCGAGCAGCTTTTCTACACAAGAATATGTATCTGTAGTTTAAGGACAACTTCTCAGCAGAAGAGACTGGAGAATATTTTCCAGTGTCATGCATGCCATGATAACCCATTAGTACAGGCATCTAGGTGACATGAATAACATTGGATGCCAATGCTTTAAACCACAATGCTCCTGTGGTTTCGGATCCTTCCTTTGCTAGTGTTAGCCCTCTGGTGAGTCTGACAGTTTTTCTCCAGATGTTTCCAACTGATGTCTCAGTATGGGGGAAAAAGGGGCCTCGTCTTCATAATCAAAAGTCACCTCATGTAGGTAGGTGGACCAGTCTATGTATTAAACAGAGTTTATGCAATATTGAAGTACCTAACAGTGATAAAATAGAAATGTAATCATTTCTCATTATCTCTGTTTAGTTTTCTCATTTGCTTCTTCCTTCTGTTATCTCCTTTCTATTGACCAACGTGTGTATGCTTTCTTTTTGTGAGCTTGTTTATTAATGTTTAGAAAATGGTAATCATTTTATTGTTACTATCAAATCATAAATAATAGTAATGTGATTCAATGTGCATAGCATATTCATACCAATATATAAAGATTTTATGAATTTTCTTACACTCTATTTAGGAGCCCCCAGAGTATTAGATGCATTCAGGCCACTTCAATTCCTGTGCTTGATGTAATTGAACTGGACTGTTGAATTTTTTTTAACTCATCAACCTTGATGACCTCTCATTAATAAACAACTTGTTAAATCATAAAGTTCTGCTAGTGTTGACTTATTATTCAAAAAGCGAGTGAAAATAGTAGCTTGGAAAGCACAAAGTCCTCTACAAATTTACAATTTATGTAAGGATGGCCTAGATTATGGAAAAGTTTCTGTAAAGACTGAAATGTTTTGAAAGTAGGATGATCATGCAAAACTATTCCGGGATACAAATGGCAAGAGTGCTTACTTCCATGAGCCACTCAAATAACCTTTGCTCAGTGCCAAGCCTTACATCACTGCTATTTCCATCTTTGGCTCTGCAAATGTAAGTTAACTGGTCGTTGATGGCTTGTTCTTTAGAAATATCTTTGCCTTCCTCTCTCTCCAGTGCTTTGGTGGTACATAACTACCACACCTCTGCCTTTCTGTGTTATCAGTTCATTTGAGATGCATAAAGTCTGACAAACTTGCATAGTGGCTTTCTGCCTTCTCTGTGATACACTGATAGAACTGGTGCCATTTGTTAAATATTTTGATGCCTTCTCCCATGACTATCTTCTTTGTATGGCCATGTGCTTCATAGGAGGAGGATGGTGGAGAGCTATAGGCAGGATTAATCCTGTCACAAGAGTTCTTGGATTCTGCTGATGACTTCATGCTAGTGTGAGGCACTAGCTGGATAATGGTGCCCCTTCTCTCCCTCCATCTTTTTGTTCTCCTTTGAAATTGTCTTCTGAATTTCCTCCATGACAAGGTACAAGTTACACCGGTTTGTAACTAAGAGGAAAAGAGAACCTTATTTGAGCATACCTCTTTACCTTTCTCAGCCGTACCCACTGGAAATTACAGCAAGTTATTTTTAAAGCATTTTGTAGGTTTACTTCCCTTGGGCAAGATCTTGTGTAAACTAGGTTCAGTATACAGGCACGTTTATGTACATGGCTATATGTATACAGCCTCATGCCTGAAGTGCATGTCCCTGCTCCAGCTTGCTGCAATTTCTGTTTATTTCAATTCCTTGTTACAGTGTGACCGAGTAATCTTATTAAAAATTGTCCAAAGCCCTGCACTTTAAAATAGTCCCATTGCTTTGCTTTAGGTGAGTATAGATCTCTCCTGCACTTGGTGAGTGTGCTTCTATGTAGCATCTAAAAACTGAGTTTGGACACTTAATTGATGTTGATAGTGTAACAGGTTATTTCAATTCTTAATCTTTGAGAATTTTAATAATAAAAAGTTAATATATTGTGATCTGTGAATGCCTTTACCATTTGCTGTTAAGATCCTTTTCTATTTCTCCTCTACTTATGTTTCTGGTTAAGATGAAATGTGAGTTTTGAATCTAGTAAGCAGCTGATTTCATATAGTCTACATAAATGAGAGTTATGAAAGCAGAGCGTGTTTAGTGAGGGAAGGCCCATGCTGATCTTGCCTCCCTGAGGACAAAGCATTTTGGATACCATTCTACAGTCTTTCATTTTTATTGGATATTTGGAATATTGAAGTTGCTGGCCTTTGTTACGGATTTTAAGGATATGACCTATGAGGTGTGGAGGCGGCATGGATTGTCCGTGGGGTGCCTGAGGATTTTAATAATTTTAAATGTTTAATATATCCTAGCTGTCAGGAATGTCCAGGGAAGGGAGTGCAGGGGAAGTCACCCTCACCAGCAGTGCTTTCCGTGCAGCATTGGCAGCCCGTATTCAATGGGGATGAGAGATTATTTTGACCATTTCAGTTTTTTTAATCTCCCTTGTATTTACGCGTAGGGGAAGTGTATTTGGCGCATTGTAACCACTGATTTTCTGAGTAGGAAAAACAAGACAGCGTCAAATGAAGCTGCACAACAGACTCAATCCCTGGGTTTAGGTCAGGAAAGTCCTCTTTATGTTTAAAGGGAAAGGGAGTATTTGGGTGCAGCCTTGCCTGCTTTGTCTCGGTCGGGCATTCAAAACCGTGGGATTAACAGATGCAGTTTAAGTGGCCTCACACTGGAAGTGGCACAATAGTTTGTTGGTGCATAACTTGTGTCTCTTGACCTGGTCGCGGGTGCCTCGGTGCTAATGCCCAGACAGAAGAGTCAGCAGTTGCTTTCACTGTGTCTGCTTTGTAAGAACAGTCAGGGGAATAAAGCAAATGTGCAGTGGAGATTAAATCTATACACAGAGTCTTCATTTGCAAAGTCCTCATGGTGGTGGTGGAAACGAGGGGGAATGACACGTTTTTACAGAGTTATCCTTCCTCTTTTGCTGAGAAAAAAAGGCAAAATGCAGTCTCAGGAACTTTGCATTTCGCTGGATAGTTTCTCATTCTCATACGAGTCTGGCTGATTAATAGGTGATGTGGGCAGTGACAGCTTTCTGGTGCATCTTCTGCCTGCCAAAGCCCTGACAGGTGAGTACGCTATATGCCGAGCTTCTGCTTCAGCTCTGAATTTCAGCAGTAAGTTGGTTTTGTTATCTCAAGGTAGAGCTAAATATGTTAATGATTTTAATTTTTCTTGAGTAGTTCTGAATTTAGCCCTCATTGATCTTAATGATTTGTCTAACTCTTCAAGTAAGCTTTTGAGTAACTGTACAGGTAAGAGGAGCCTCAACAGAAGTAAAGCAGTTAATTTCATTGAAACTTTTTGGAGTTTGGACACAGGAGTTATTTATGCTCTTTTGAAAGCACTACTTATTATTTTTCTGGCTTCAAAAGAAGCACAAAGTAGCAGCGGTAAGTTTTATGCATTTAGTTTTTGTGCAAGATACCGTAATGCGTTCATCTCCTGAGGTCTGTTTGTGTTGCTGATCTGACTGCTGTGCTGCAACAAAGAAACTGCTTAAAAATGTTAATTCAGTGTTTTGATGGGATTTTTTTTTCTTGTTGTCTCCGAACAAGAGAGATCCTTCCTGTGCTTTCTTGTAGTCCTCTCGTAGCATTACAGGCTCCTTTGTTCTTTTCTGTTCTCGCTGGGGAACTATCCCAGTTTCAGCTGCAAGACAGACAGACTGCTTGCCAGGCTGCCGCCTCTTGAGCTGAGCCCCAGTACCACAGACCAGCTTTGAGCGAGAGATAAGGGAGCTGCTATATGACAGAATGCAAAGGCACAGTAAGCATCAGGGGCAAAAATGATCTTTTGAAGTCTGTGTGTAAAAAATCTACTATTTGAACGTGCTAACATAGGATGTATACAGAGAAGAAGAAATTTATTTATGTTTTTAAAAATTTACTTACTGTTCTTGGCTTTAGCACAAGATCTTGCTCTATAGACCATTTACAGAGGTTACCTGGGGATGGCATTGTTGGCTTTTATGAATAAGTACAGCGAGGCTAGGGGAAAAACAGTAGTGGTATCTAAAACATGCATTATTTTTCAGCGTTTTTATTTTTTATAATAGTGGGTTTTCTCCTCAACTTTTCTGCTGCCTTCTCAGGACTGGAGAGGCAGCCCCAGTCAGTGCTGTCAGCAGCAGCAGTGAGGAGCAACGACTCCTGCCTACAAAGGGGATACAGCAGGGCCTTTGATCACAGTCTGGAGAACATAAGGAAAACATTGAGGTGAAGTATCCAAACAAGGACTTGAAAGAGATTGCTGGCAATAAAGAAGGAGGTGGGGAGAGGAACTGGAAGAGAATTTCCTCAGAAAAAGGAACTCTGCCAACTCTGAGCCCCTCTGCTTAACCTGGCTGCAGTGAGCTACCCATCTGCAGATTTTCCTTCTGGTTATGAGATGATTAGGAAGTAATTAGTGAGTGAGTGTGCATGTGGTTTTTTCGGGAGAGAGAGAAATAGAGAGGGATCCAACCTCTCATGTTCTTCCAGCGCGCGATTTTCTTTGCTCAGACATTTAGGGCACCAGTATAATACTATAGACACTCTCTGGTGTCGTTAGTGCTCTGTGCCTTCAATAAACCTCAGATCATCAGCAAGTTTAATCCTCTAATCCACTCTTTTAGTTTTTGGCTTTGGGCATTCTTAGGTTTCTGTTCTTAGCAGCTGACCATTCTTACTGAACAAACATTGCTTATAATTATTTACATGCACTAATGTAAAAGATTAAAACTAGCTTGTAAAAAAGTAATAATTTTTTACTTTCTTTTAAGTACAACTCTTATTTCCTATAATTTATGCTGGGCTTATTGGGAAGCAAATATTTGTATCTGCTACATATGTGAATGAGATGTAGTTGAAAAAGTTCAGACAGTGGTGGACAGCAACAATTTTACTTTTTGAAGAGGAAAGCCTCTGATTAGCTGATACTTCAGAATTAGTTTTTCAAGAAACCACAAGATTTAAAGTGAAGTGCTTTGAACTTCTTTGGAAGTGTTCGACTGGCTTTTGTGATCTCATGTGGTGACTGCTTGGAAGGATGGGAATATATATCTGCGTCTATGTATCTATATCTGGGCCTATATTATTTATGTATTTAAAAGAACATAATATTAGTATCCCTACAACAGCAGAATTCAGTAAAACTTCCTCATGGAACTATTAAAGATATGCTAACATAGTATATAGAGATGCATTCCACAAAGATTAATGGTCTTTGTTTTATCTACCCTTGATGTGCTCTTAGATTTCAGAAAGTACTTCATGACTGCATTGATACCTAGTTCATGTTATTAATGACTTAACTGGAATATAGATATCAGTTATTCATGTTTACATGCTACTGACTCGCTGTTGCACACCTTTTCAGAAAATCGTCCTTAAAAAAAAAAAAAAAAAGGAGGAAAAAATATCAGTACTGGTTCAATCGTGTGCCTCAACTGCCTCTTGTAGTCTATGCCAACATAGGCTGCTGCTTATCTCATGCCACGAAGGGGAAAAATGGCTTCAGATAATGGATGAAAAAAGATGGCACAAGGTTTCATGATTCCCAGAAATCTTCATGTAAAAAGGTTCCTAAGCAATAGCACAGCTTTTCTAGATGCACCTCTGAAATATTCTAAATGGATCACCAATTGCACAGTTAACTGAAGGTGGCAGTTTGAGATCTCATTTGTGCTTTTACTGGTGACAGGAGCAGTTCGGATGTAATGACAGTAAATTTTTTCAGGTAAGCCAGTTGTAGCAAGTTTTTAATGACATAACCTGCTCTAGTTGAGGCTGTCGCTGCTCTCAGCAGGGGGTTGGACTGGATGGCCTCTAGAGGTCCCTTCCTACCCAGACATTTCTATGTTTCTATAAATTTTAGTCTCTTCCACTTTTCTTAAAAGATAAGAAAACATTTTTGAAACAAAATTTTTAAAGAAAAAATATTAAAGGAATTTTTAAAGAAAAACATTTTTAACCAACCCGCTGAATCAGGATTTTGGATATTTTTTACTTATACAGTTAGAAATAGCATTTAGTGCTCATCTCATGTACTAAATGTTATCTATATGAGGACTAGCAATTATTCTATTACTTTCTGAAAGAAAGTAGTGTAAAAATGTTTTAAACAATGTAAAAATAATACTAAAAAAAATTCACACTTGATTATATCTTGTCTGATGCTATCTTGTCAGCAGGCTAAAATCATGTAGCAGCAGCTGAGGTCATATGAAGTGTTCACCTATGTGAAGTAAAAGCATGCTTCAATTAAAAATATAAAATAATACACTGTGTCAGGGACCGAGTGGTTGAAAACTCTCCAAATTTTAGTTCTTGAGACCTGTCTAAATTGAATTACTTGTTATTGTGAATCCCTGGGGCTGGTCAGAGTTTTATCAATGACACTTAGGGATTTTTGGCACCCTTAGTGTCCTGTTGTGAAGCTGCTTGATGCTGAGCATCTAAGGAGAGCAGATTTGCAACAGCATGTCTGGTTCCTTTGAAGAGACCTCATTGTTAGCTGTGTTATTAAGCAGGATTCACTCTACGGTTACAAGAAAGGAGAATTTTTTATCCTTTTAACTTTGGATTGTAACAAAATAATACATGTTTTGACTGAGAACGCTAGGAGGTAAATGCCATTTACTGCGTAAAATTACACCTTGCATCTGCCTGCTCAAATATATACATTTTAATTTTCCTGAGTGAAATTGCCTGAGCCAGACCTGTCTAACAGGTGACATAAATGGAGCTGAGACATTCAGCATCTTTTGAGGATTGGGTCTGTATATTTGTCTGTCTTTTAATGCAGAAAACAGATTTATGGCTCAATGAAGTGCGTAAATGGTGTTTTCCATTGTTGCCAACAGTGTACTTTAATTACTGTAACTGTGTCTGCATTTTCCAGTGCAGTGTTTTGTTTAAGTATGTAATTAAAATGAGGATTTGAAAAACATTTGTAAATAAATGTAAATAGACATAAAAAGATTGCAGCATAAAATAAATAATAATAAAAAGGGGTGAAATATATTACCAACCTGGAGTGAGTTTATGGCTCATCAGTGCAGTTCATGAGGCTCAGTGGATCTGCTGAGATTCCTCACTTGCATTAGGGATGTCGAAAGTCTACCAGCAGAGTAAAGGAGATTAAGCAGGAGATGAAGCTAGAACTCATTTTACTTTGTAACAATGTTTTTTAGCAAAAGCCTGGTTTTATCTGTACTTTGGACAAAACTTCTTCACTTCTCCTTGTCTATGATTTACTCTCAATAAGCTTCAGATGAAGTTGTTGAAAATAACTGAAATACCATTATATGGGGGAAATGCTTTCTAGATATTTTTTTGTCCTCCAGCCATCATTCACATCCCAAATTTATGTGAATTTGATAGGACTATTCACTTAAAGACCCTCATCACACAAATTATGAAGGTGTTTTATAAAAAAAAAATATTATCAGAAATTGAAAGCAAGGCCTCTTTCTTCTTGGGTGGATGTTGAAAAATGCTTGGTTTAGAGCATCATTCTTCTCTCTCCCTCTCTTGTGAAGTATTTCAATATTTGTTGCAGAGTGTAGTTAGTTCACCAAGAGACCTTGCCTCAGCATTTCTCACAGTCAGTTGGTGAAACCTTGGTCTGGTTGGTTTGGGTGGTGGTTCAAGAGAGATCTGTCAGAGGAGGGTATTTGAAGCTGCTTCTCCTGCCTCCTTCACCACTCATTGTCTGCAGCTTTGCAGTAGCAGAATGTAATCATTGCAGATGAAGGAGCTGGTGTGCATGGAGGAAAGGCTGGTGTAAATTCCTTCTCTCTACTCTTGTTTCCTATCTGCTGGCTGAGACTTGTGCCCACTGAACATGCTGGTGTCTGTGGGTTCTGCTCTTCACAAGTTGTTTCCTCCTGAGCTGTAAAGTAACCTTAGGTGTCTTCACTGGGTGTGGAGAAGCCAGGTGCAATAATGCCTAACACTTGGATCTTATCCTTCTTTGAAGCTAAATGTAGGCCTAATAGACACTATGTAATTGTGGTTTTCCCAGCAAACGAAGGAGTCAGTCTGGACTTTACCTTGAAGAAGCATGTGTTAGTCTCTTATAATTACTGAGTTGAATGATGAGATTTAAAAGAAAACAAAACAACAAGCAACTCATTATTTACTGTGAATAGATTAGCTTTTGTAATAAATAAACCTTTTGCAAGTTGTTTTGATGCTTTAGAATTTCATGTTAGAGCCTTATTTAAAGGAACTATTATTTAGCAGCTGAGTTGCTGGGATGAAGGGTTTGTGGTTGGCAGCATGAGAAAGAGGTTGTTAATAAGCAATTTTCTCTACCATGTGTAAATTAGGTATGTGTTGAACTAGTTCAGGTAGTGATTAAAACTGAGTTACTTACACACCTGGCCTTGTGAACACAAGGTGAAAGAATGAGAATTTTGGAAAGTATTTTCTTGTTTTTTCTTCTTATTTAGGTGGGGTTTTTTTCTTTGTTTGATTTTAAGATTAATGCCTATAAATTACATATTCAACACAAAACCCAAAATTCAGATATGAAGGCAAGAACTGTTATTTCGACATGACTGCGCTGCCTCACTAGTCCTCTAACAGATTATGTCCACTAGTAAAACTAAGGGCTGGGTTGTTATTTTTGGACAGTGGTGATGAAAAACTAAGCAATTTTACTTTCCTCTTTTCATAGTATAATTATATATCTTATTTTCAGTAGAAAATAAAAAAATCTTAGTTTGATTAACTAATTGCATGCTTTTGCTCTGAAAACTGCATTAAAATAAATAAATCAATGTTTTAACTTTGAGATTTTTAATATTCTCTTAGTGACCTAGAAAAGAATGTGAGTAGTCAGTTTCTGTGGCTAAAGCAGTTCAGAGGCACTCACCTTTATTCTACATTTAATAATATATATAAAAAAAGTTATTTCCCCACAAGACAATTATGATATAGCACACATGAAATTTGTGTGAGCAGGGATAAATAACACTAACATCTCTATCAGATGTTAAAATAGCTAAAGCTTAAAATATGTAGAGTGAGGCACAGCTGTTTTAATCCTGCTGTCCTGGGGCTGCATGTGCATCCTGTGGGAAGGCATCTGGTCTCTTTTTCAGATGTCTCATTAAAAGTTTAGGTGCCTTTTCCAGGAGGGTGATCTACCACCATCCAGTTCAGCATAACTACCTGCATTACATGGGTCATTGTTGGAGACATGCATCATGCAAACCTGCCTGCTTGCCTTAGGCTTTTGCCTTGATATGTCAGCTGTGTAAGGAACACAAGTACCTCAGGGGAGTGATCCATACAGTTTAACTTGCATGGCCACCTGCCTGCTGCGCCTTGTGCAAGTGTCCTGGTTTGAGTGAGAACAGAACTAACTCTGTTCAGTGATTTTACTTTTCAGCTCAGTTCTTCTACCTAACTGCACTGTCTGAAGTTAGCAGCCTGTTTTCCCAGCAGTGATTGCTTCCAGCAGTGATAACACCCAATGTTTAGTTAGTACAAAGGTTTGGTGTGCACACCAAGGCCACTGCTGGATCTTGTGCACCATGTTGGGGGTGCAGAAAGCACCCTGCAGCTGCAGGGAGAAGCAGCCAGGACAGGTCACCCTAAACATACCAACAAGGTATTCTAGCCCATAGGCATCATATTTGTTATAAAGCTGAGGGATCTGGAGGGTCTCATCTCTCTTGGCCTGCTTTGCTTGTCTTGGCTCAGGTCCTCTTCCAGTTTCTTCTGAGGATGCCTCTGTCCATTCTGCCTTCAATCTCCCTCCGTGTGTTCCTGAATCTGATCCAAAATCCAGCTCCTAAACACAGTTCCCATCTGCTGCTGGGCCCAGTCTGGTACTCTGCTGGTGCCTGCTCCACAGCATCAGTGGTGACAGTGATGTTATTGCTATTGATGTTATCAGTTGGGTTCGATACTGGTTTTGTATATATTTGTATATATTCCATTTATTATTGTTACTACTTTAATTTTCATTAAAGCTGTTCCAGTTACCTTTTCTAATTGATAAGTCTCTCTCTCCCTTATTCCTTTTCCCTTCCCCTTTGGGGAAGGAGGGGGCTTAACAGAGAGTATCTGTTATAGTCTAAGGGGCTGCCCTGATCCTAAACTCTGACAGTGAGCGTCTCTGCTATTTAAATTGCATTGGGGCTGCTCCACAGCCAAGAACTCAACAGTCATGGAGCAAACAAAGGTGGAGCCAGGATCCAATGTAGGGAT
The DNA here is from genome assembly GCA_027560015.1 of Chloroceryle amazona. Taxonomy (NCBI): domain Eukaryota; kingdom Metazoa; phylum Chordata; class Aves; order Coraciiformes; family Cerylidae; genus Chloroceryle; species Chloroceryle amazona. The sequence goes on from JANHFX010003973.1 coordinate 76,355, forward strand.
TGGAGTATCTATCTGTCTAGTCCAAAGTTTCCAAGACAGTACTTTCTTTTAAAATGCTTATCCAGGGATTGAAAGTGTAAAATGCTTACATGTGCTTCCATCATTGCTGCCACTACTGCAGTCTTGGCCACATGTCATTTTTCAGCCTTTTAAATGACTTAAGCTGTTTGCTGGAGTCTGCATGTCTTGGAGCACAGCTGATCAGCAGATGCCTATCTACCATAAGCATATGTGTAGGTAATTAAGGTTAATGCACAGGGACCTTTTCTTAGGAACATAAGGAAGGAGTCACCTATTGAGTTTTAGTGCCTTGAAGATCAGATAGTTCTGGATAATGAGCGAGTTATATCTGTCCTACACCTTAAGTAGATTTTAAGTTTCACCTTTGCATTATATTTCCTTGGCCCTTTGTCTTTCTGGTACCTCTGGGCTCACAGAGGAGCTCTTAGCATGCCGTGATTTTGGGGCTTCCCTTCTCTCATCAGCAAGCTACTGGTCATCACTTGCACCTCTTCTCATCGAAGACTGCAATAACTGTGTACTTCAACTGAAGCTATCTAGAGTTTTCTTAAACAGTGTCTTTTAACTTTTTCTTTTTTCTTTTTTTTTCTTTTTCCTGTGTTGTTCCCTTTATGTAGGGAATAGTCAAGTGAGGCACATCTTGGAGATATTTCTGGCTTCTCTGATGTCTATCAAGGAAGGGGTTGGTGATGTCTTTTATCTTGACCTTGGGGGTGTTGTCATATGTATGTGTGGAAAGGAAGGGAAAAGGGAAAATGGCAGGATGGGAAAAAGGGATTTTCTGTCAAGAGAATATCAGTGTTGATGAATGAACATCACTTGATTTGCACACAGCCTGTTTTGTCTCTTGCCCTCTGTTCTCACCAGTGTATGCTGCGCGTGTCCAGGAAAATGAATTGCATTTTCCTATTATTAACTACATTGTTGTCACTTGAGGGCAGTCTTACTGGGCCTCCCTCGCCCAGGTCATGACAAGTAAAGGAGTGGAGCCGGCACACTGCTTTTAAATTGGATGATGTCAATAAGAGAAGCAGCAGCAAAGAGTGGATGTTCCTGCTCTGCAGATGCTTCTCATTTCCCTGCACTGATGCCCACAGACACTAAAACCAACAACAAAGAAAGAAACTAATCAAGTGTGTGTCTCCATGCTTGTTCAACAGCCAAGGGTGAGTGTACTACAATCATTCAAAGATACTTATTTTGTAATTCACTGAAATTAAAAAAAAAAAAAAAAGGAAAAAGATATTTGAGGGTAACATTACTTGCTGTAAAATTACTATTTCAATTTTGAAACATTTATCATGTGCTGAAATATGTGTCAGTAAAAGTAATAGTCCATGGCATTGGATTTTGAAATGATACCTAAATATTGTACCCAAAATGTTACCTGAATTAATAATGTATTAATTGCAATAGTAGACCCTGATGTATATTCTTGTATTAGGGTCTGTGAACAATATGATGTTGTCACTTATTTTGTGACATGGCAGCAATAAAATTTCATCATAAATAATCAAGAAGTAAAAGTTAGTCCCACGTTAAGGTTTCTGTTTGACCAATTGTATGTACTTTCCTTTTATAAATAATATGAACTTTTAAAAAAGTATCATGTAAATGTATTTTATTGGGAAATAATGTATGAACAAAGCTAGGATATGTTTTTTAGCTAGATAATATGCCAAGATATCACTCTGACAAAAGGCTAAGAAGAAAGAATAGGATTTAGTCTGCAGAGATGTGGTTTGCAAGATTTTGTCCATCTCCAAACAAAGAGACTCTAGATCGGACATAGGGTCTGTGGTGGTACAATTTTGTTCAATTAATTTGCAGTAGTTTTCATTTCATAGTAGCCTGGGACTAAAAGACTTATGAGAAGAAAGTATTTTTAAGGAAAAAAAATAATTTCAAATTTAATTTCAGCCAAAGTGAGATACTAGTACATAGGAATTATGATAGGGAGGAAGGAATAAAAGTGGTGGAAGAAGAAAAAGGGAGTGACTTAAAATAATAAAAAAAATGAGGCCCACAAAAAAGTATCATTTGAATCACAGTACTAGCTAAATGATTTATAGAAGGGGAGTGGGAAGGAGTAAAATTGCCATTGTGTTTATTATATCTTAGTTAAGGAAAATAAAAACTCTGTTATCCTCAGTAGCACCACTGCCTCTTCAAGCCCACTTAATACATGCAGTAAAAAACCCCAGTGCATAGAGGGATTTCCCTACATTGGCCCTCCTGGTAAAATTTGTGGTGTAGATGTGACTGGTGTTACATAAAAATAGTGTATGTCTTATTTGTCTTATGCAGTCTACTGAATAAGTGTAGGAAAGTGCAACAATGCTAAAGTTACAATTTCTTAGATGTTACTCTTTGGATATTATTGGTCTAGTGATCACTGACTTGTGTCACAAGAACGTTTCAAGGGTGATGTACATGTGAATGATTACTGGTAGAACAACTTACAAGTGAATGATGTTTAACAAATATTCTAGTATTTCAAAACATAAAATATCAGTAAACCAGAGAATAAAAAATCCACTTTACAAACTCTATAAAAATTCAGTAAACAAGGTTATTAAGTTAATATTCTGAATGTCTATCTTGATGCTTTTGAAAATAGCACTTGAGTCATCCTTTGGACAAACTCTCTTGGTACTAAAGACTGCTCATTAAGAAGAAACCTCCCTCTTCTGCATTTCTTCTTCTTTGGCTTCTTGCAAGAGCCGAAGAACTGAGTCATTTGTTTCAGGGCGGGGATGTTTTTATCTTTGCAAGCCAGGAACTGCTAGCTTTGTTGACAGGCTACAAAAGATTCTCTAGCAGTATTGGAGAACTGTGTTGGTGGATAGCAAGATGGTTCCCGTCTGAGGAGCACAGCAGTAGCATGGGTGGCTTTCCAGGGCTGCTCAAGCTCCACTTGCTTGGCTGTTTACTTACATCCTGCTTTACTGGTCCTGCTGCACCCTTTTTATTTAGGTACCCTAAATAATACCCACCAATAGTCATTCTTCTGATTTATTTGATCATCTGAATTCATCCTACAAAGGGAATTCCTCAGCAAATAATGCCCTCCACTTTTGAACTAAATTGAAAATAATAAAAATCCTGTGTGAAAACAACCTCAGAAAAAATTTCCAGCTGTATTGGAATAGAGAATCAGTTGAATTTGTTTCCCTAAACACAGTATACTGTGGGTATTTCCTCCAACCACTACCAACTTGAAAGGAAAAGAAACTATTCATGGGAATGTAGGTCAGTCAGCAGTACAAAACCCTTTTATCCACAAAGGCCCCCTATTTGACAGTCTATATATAATAAATAAATAATGATTGCATGTGGACAAAACAAGCTATAAACAAGTTATAAAACTTGGAGAAAAACCAGCTAGACAGTTTAGATCCAGCTGGTGCCTCTGGTTGACTTTGAGGTGGTCTCCAGAGCCTCTGCTTGCAAAAAAGAGCTATCATTTGGCATGTCTGAAATATCTTCCCTCGCCTCCCAGGCCTGCAGTACACTGTACTGTAAACTTGAACTCACTCTGGAGTAATGTCTGAGCTTAGTCTAACTGGACGAGAGCTACTGTTAATGGTTATATATGGCATGCTGTGCCTTTTGTGACAGAATACGTATGTGATGAACTGAGATACGCCTCTAGGACAGCCGTGCCTGCATTGATGTGCATTTCAGTGGGTCTGTTCTACATAAATTGGAAATATATGTTTCCAAAAGGTGAGCAAAGTGAGATGATGAAGGGAAAGAAGACCTTTTTTTTTATTTACCCTTTAGTTAATCTTTGTCTTCTGGAAAACCTCTAAGTGCCTTTGTAAATGCAAGTTTGTGATACCTAGATGATGATGATGATGTCGTCTAACACATTAAGAAGCACATATTAAATTTTTTTTGGTCATATGCAAATATAATAATATTATAATCTATGATAATAAGCATGATAAACCACTTAAATTTACGACATTAATTATAACAACTCTAGTTTTAGCATATTTAGGATGTTTGATGCAAGTTGTACAACCCTACTGAAGATGTGAAAGAAATGAGTGAATTCTTTTCCTCCCTTGAACTCATGTGAAACAATTGCTGTGTTCCTTTGCATGCCAGGCAAGGCTTTGCAAGTTCTTGTAGACCATAAGTAAATGGATATGTGACCGAGATGGTGCCTTGGAGCTAAACGTTCATGTAATGATAAATCTGAACAAGGAACAAAGCATCCTGTCAAAAACAGTGCTTGTTGTTAGATGTTGATGCTTGAAGGCTGGGAGGGATGGGTTGCCTGAGGAATGATAAAAATGATGTTTAGAAGAAGACATGTTAAGTTGTGTAAAATGGCTACATATTTCAATGCAGGGAATTGTACTTTAAGGTTACAGAGTTAAAAATCATAATGATTCAAAAAATATTGAAGTTGTGTCCTATGGCAAAATTGGTTCAGGTTCCCCGTGTGCCTGTTTTATAGCCCTGCATGCATTCAGTAGTACAAATACTGGTCTAACTTACCCTGCATCAGGATATGTGCAAAAGGCAAAGCAGGAGTCTAAAATTATACAAAATCAGAGCAGAGATAATGTTGCTTTAGGAACGTTTTATGTTTCTTGGCATACAAATGAAGCTATAAACATTCCGTTACTACTTTAACAGTTTTAGCTTGTCTAATATCCTCTTTATTCTAAAGCAAAAAAAAGCAATTACTGCTTTCCAGGAGGAAGAGAAGTATTTTTTTGTAAATAACAAGTAATTTTCTCTGGACAGTGTTGAACCATTACTGCTCCACAGTTACTGATGGTGCTGCAGTACTGTTCTCTTGCCTGCCCTATCCAAGAGGTTGCTCTCTAAGTTCATCTAATGATAGATTCTCTCAACATGTGCTCTATAACTGAAGGTCACTTACTCATTTTAGGGGTCTAGACTTGTATTCTTTACTATTGCCTCCCTTTTTGTGAAGACAAGGGTGGAAAAAGAACCTGTGTCTTCCTCTGACAGCTTTCTAGACTGGGGAGAGCGGTGTAGGCTGAGCTCTGGGCTTCGCTCACAGCTTGCTGGCTTTGTGGCATGGCAAGTTTCAGCCTCTGACATTGAAGCTTTTATGAAGCAGGAGCAAGGCTTTAATTGGATCATGTATTCAGGAACTTCTAAACTGGTAGATGGTCTGTTCTGGTCTTTGAAATGTCTGGAAAAATCACTCTCCTACTGACTCTTCACAGACTTCTCTGCCATAGCTTGTATTTGGATCTCTTTCTCTCTCTTGTGTACTCTTGCCAACTGCTGCACCTTCATTTACTTTGTGCCCCAAAGCCACAGTTTTTCCCCCTAAAATTAGTTTCTACCTATTATTTATTTTGAAAGCATTTGACCATTTAAATCAGATATTTCATGTCCTACAAGGACCTCTGAAGAACTCCATTTGTGTTTCTGCGTTTTGGATGATGGAGTAAAGAGCCTCTGTGAAGCCTTTGCTCCATGAAGTGCAGGCTGTAAGTGGAAGGCAATTAACCTAGAAAGTATAGAGAAAACTAACAAATACTTCCAGCTTCTACAAAGCTTCCTTCAAAATTCTTGGTATTACTAAGACACATAGCTCTTGAGTTATACAAACTATATTTGAACTATGTATATGAAAAAAAAGTAATAAAAAGTTTGGTTCTAATTCTTTGAACAGGTTTCGGTGGTTGCTTGCTGTGCTGAGAGGTAAAGGTTTTTTTCTTCTATCTGAAGTTTTTCAGAAGTAGTTTATAAGTGTTTCCTTTTCTTCTCAAGTGTTCCACCTCCAACATAAATCATGTCTGTCTGTAAGTGTAATTGTTTGGGGGGAATTGCTTTTGGTGAGATTAGGAATGACAGGCTCAAAGGTTATATGCCAGAAAGCTGCCTGCTGAGATAAAGCATTGGATGGGTAGGAATGTTAAAACTGGTTATGCATCTTTGATAAAGAAAACGTTGTGCTGTTTTGGACTAGACAGCTCTATGCAAATATTCTTGGATATTAAGAGAGGCAATCCTGCTTTGATCCTTTTCTTTCCTCCCTGCAAGATTGCTTTGAGCCTGGACACTAACCACGTTGTCCCCCACAGCCTCCCCACAGCAAGGTAGGAGGATAGCATGGGGGCATGTGGCTGGCAGCTGGGGGTGAATGGGTGGCTTCACTCTTGGGACAAACATGTTGCGTCTTTATTTCTTTTTGATGATTGCCTTTACCTGAATGGTGCAAAATTGCAGATGCACAATTTCAGATACCTGGGTAAAATTTCAGGTTTAATTTTCATTTAGTGGAGAAATAGGGAGTAAAGTTTAACTTCCGTAGCAACTGAATCTTTAGAAAACTGCATACAATATTACTTAGTGAAAAGAAACTTTTTCTACAGTATGATCATTTTCTGATAATGTGAAGAGATTTATAGCATGGCTTGAAATGAAATACTAATTTAATCATTCATTCTTTGTGGCCTATAGCTGAAATGTAGCTTCATTTCAATGACAAACTTCAAACTTCTATTTTATCCAAGGTGTCTTCAGTTAAATGGGAGCATTCACTGAATAGGAAGAAAAGAAATACAGGTGCTTGTCTTCATCTCATTGGTTAATAGATTATTTTAGAAGGTTGATAGATAGAAGCAGACTTTTTCCTGGGTTCTCTTTGGAAAGAGTCAAAGTGCTGTGGTAGATGATAGAAGCTTTTACAGATTGTTATATCTCTCTGTTACAAATCTTCATGCAGGTTTTAAAGCCCAATTGCTTAGGAGATAAACCTTCTGTCTCCCATTAAAAGATACATTTCACCATTTATGTCAATTCTGGCCTTTAATGCCCATACTCTCCCTCCTATACTATACTGTGCCATTTCTTTTCCTTGGTCTTTCTGTTGTGAACATGGGTTTTGCTTGATTATGTACCTAACAGAGAGTTTCATGAAAAGTAGCAAGTTAACAGTTGGAATTTGCTTTGAGCCCTTATCCTTTGCACAGGACTTGCTTTTACTCACCAAAATTCAGCAAGCTCAGACAATATTTTGCCAGAATCAGTGGGGATTGTTGACCTACTGCCTTGAATTGCTGATCCTCCTCTGGAGTTTTTCACCCTGTTACCAAGTGAAGTGCAGTTGTGGTTCCAAGACAAACGTGGAGTTTTGTTCCTGAGGAACTACGAGTGATAAGAGCTCCCAGGTTTACTTGCAGACTGCAGTTTCCCTCCTGCTGGTGGTCCTGGTGATGCCAGGATGGCAGGAAAGCTGCTGCATTTCATGGTGTAGCATGTTACTCTTCATCTGATGAACTCACTGGCTGTTCCTCGACACTGGATCCTCTTGGGGGAAGCACTTAGTGGCTCTAATTATAGTAGCAAGTTGTAATAACCTCTTTCTTGTTATGTCTGACTTCATGAAGCTATGGACCGTCCTGATACTCAGTGCCACACAATGGACCAGAAACCCTCTGAAGGTCTGTCAAGAAGTAGCTGGTATTTGTGAGGTTGTCCTTCCTAATGAGACGTTGCTGCTTAGCCTTACAGGATTTCCCACGTTCAGTGTTAGACCTTATGAGTTGAAGAGCTTCAGGGGAAGCTCATTAGTAAAACTGATGAGTTGGACCTTGAGTGCCAGGTTTCTGCAAGCACTCCATCAGTGTGGTTGTCTTAGCTGATGCTTGGAACAAACATAACATGGAGTTGTCCTGAGTATTGCCACCTGTCCTCCCTCCATCAAAGTCCAGAAAGTCAAACTGTTGTGACAGCAGCCACCAAAAATTGGTATCCTGATGTTTTGGGTGCAGAGGGGAGATATGGCTGTTGAAATGCAGGGAAGCTTGCTGGGGGAGTCAGAAATGGGGCCAGCTAGTGGTAAGAGGATCCTCTGGCATTTACAGGTTTTGCTGTCTAATAGGGGAACACAGATGAGGGTGGTTTATCTTAAATGTCACTTCATGAACATGGTGATTAAAGTGCTTACACTGGAAGTGAGATTTTGGTGAAATGCTTTTCTTTTCCTGAGAGAGTTTCAACCCACCTCATCTAAATTGCTTTAGGAATTAAGTGATTAAGGTACTCAGAAATCAGAGGAAGAGTCTTTCTATGCCGTTCTGTGCTGCCAGGACTGCTTCTGTATTTTACATTTAATAATTATCAGAGTGCAAGTCCATTCCTTTATCTTGCTTCAGGTTTGTGAAACGTAGAAATCAGACTAGTCACTGTGTGAGAGTTTTTAAATAAGCCAGAAATCCTCATGCACGCTATTCATATTGCTATTACATTGGTGGTGCTGACATATATGAGTGTTTCTCAAAGCTGTGCTTCTTCATTTCATTTTGGCTGAGAATTAATGAAGGTAAGCATGAAAGCGCCGCTGTCCTCAGCGGGCAAGTTTGGAGCCCTTAGTAATGATGAGTTGTCCTTGGTGTTGCTGTGAACATGTTTGATTCCTTGCGTGGATAGGGCCTCCCCAGCCTGGGCAGTGGTTCCAGGATTTATCCCTAAAAGGCAGATGAGTTGCACTAGGAGAAGCACTAAGTTCTGAGGGATGTTGCAGAGAAGTATAAAAGAATTTTGGTATTTTATGTGCCTGTGTTAACAGATGGCAAATGCAATGCAGTACACATTAATGTAGAATAAATAATGAATCTTGGAGCAAAGAATAAGAGGAAACATCTGCTGAATTGAAACATGATGTATCATGTTGACCGAGAAAAGAGCAAGTTACCATGGAGAAATTCTCAAAACGGGCAATGCAAAAAGCAAAAACCCTCTTAATGCAAGTTGTTTATTATTACTATATTTGTCTGTTTGCTTGTTGTTTGTTTTTGTTTTGGTGTTGTGGGGTTTTTTTTGTTAGAACACAGTGTGTTCATCTAGGGGTGTATCATTGCTGTGTGGGCCACATAAATTAGTTTATTGGTTTAAAGAGCTTCCTTCAACTTGGACAAGGAGTTGTAGAGCATGTACAACCACACCCCGCTGCCCACCAAGGGCATGATTACAAGAAATGTGCCAGTGATTCAGCAAAGTGAAGCAACTCTTCCCATCAGAATTAAATTAGCAAAAGTGGGATGGTGCAAGGGCTTAAGGAATACACAGCTCCATGGTTGTAGTAGCTCACTCTGAATCCTTTTGCATTAACCTGTAAATGAGCCAATTTCTGGCAATGCGGTTTCACAGTAACTGGGGAGGGACTGATTTTATTATAAACAAGCAAATTATTTGAGTCTTTGATTTAGTGAAAATGTTACTTCTTAGGGAAGTAATCTCATTCCTTCCAGCACTGATTATTGTTGTATACGTGTTGGTGAATTTTTATAATTTCTTCGTGTTTCTATTTTTAGATTGTGAAATGAAAGGTGGCATTAATACTGTCGACAGGTTCAACCCCTCTCTGCTTCCTAGTACTGTATTTAAATACTAGTGCTCTAGATGGCTCTGTGCAAGATAAGTGAAAAAGGGTCAATTTCCATCTTGCAAATCCTGTGAACTAATAACAGAAATACTAGCAAAAACCTTTTTTAATTTTTCAGCCTGTATTAGTTTTGGTTTTGTGCTATGAATGTTAAATCAAAGAAACTTAATACAATTCCAGTTAACATTAAACTTGCATGTTAGCCTGGAGAAGATCCATATCAACTCATAAATGCTGTACAGCTGTATATTGCTATTCAAATTTCAGTATTGGTAGCACTATTCAAAGAATGTTATTGTGGTGTTTTAGTTCTAATATTTCACAGAAAAACAGTCAATACTTTTAACCTTTGTATCCAGAAACTGTGCTTATTCATATTTATAGAATTATCCAGAAATCTGTGAAACTGTGATATACTTATTATGTATATTTTACTGACAGAGATTCAGAGTTTCCTATCTCAGCTTTTCTATTTTAAAAACAGACTGAATAATGTGACATTTAGATTAGTATGCCACTAATTATTTCAGTTCCAATAGCTGAGTGCTGCTGGACAAGTATCATGGGATGTAAGGGAGATTTTCTGGATGATTAGGTTGAGTGTGTTGCAGTGCAGGACAGCAGCGCAGTGGAAGGGTCCACATCCCATTCACTTTGTTATCCACCTTCCCTCAATGACAGGATGAAGTGTTTACAAAACTGAGTGGTGTTAATATGACTGCACTAAGTCAGAAGAAAAGGCACAATTGCCTAGTGAGCTAAAGGTGCCAAATCCTTCTAGGACAGAACTGCTGTCAGCAGCAGTGTTTAAAAGTGCTTGTTTTACTGACTGGGGCTTAATATAATATAAGGAACTATTTTTAAAAGAAATAAAAATTACAACAGCACCACTACAACGGTGGGAGAAATCTGTACCTTGCAGCTGAGTCTGTCCCTCCAGTCCAGGTCGATGAGGAAAAACAGTTGCTCCACAAATATATTCTTATCCCTGCCTTTTTACTGGTTTGTTTTTTCCTACTCTCTGGTTTGTTTCTGACTGGTTCCCTTATGCTGAGGCAGAATCTGGATGTTGCAATACTGCTCTCTCTTCTTTTTCCTTGGAACCTTAATGTGAATCAGTTTCTTCATTTGGTGTCCTAATGAAAGAAGTACCACTAGCTGCAAAGCCATTCACTGTTATCTCTGATTTTATGGGCCACTTGCAATTGTGGTGTCAACACATTTCAAAAAAACAGGAACCTGATACAAAAAAACGAATATGATTTTAAAAAGAGTGAAAATGTCTGGAAAACTTGCTGAATCAGTTTATGTTTACTTCTCCAAAAGGGTCCACTTAAAAAAAGACCAGCAAGCAGGCAAACAAATCTCTGGGATGTCATTCATAATAAACATACATAAGCATTTGGTTTAACATTTAAGGAAAGTAGTCACTTCATGGTGTTGGGAGAAGAAAAAAAAGAAAGAAAACTAGAGAAATAGAATCACTGGAGAAAGCCAAAGTAAAAGCAGTGGCATACTGAAATTAAAAATAATAGGCTTCGGTGTATTATAAATGTTATAACTGTTAATATTCTGATAGAAATATTAGAAGGCAATATAGGTTCTGCTGAGAGTTGTGAAGTTTTGCTTGGAAAACCAGATTTGAAACTCTTTGCAATACAATAAAAGTAGGAATTTTTATGGGTCACTACAGACCCCATAAAATGGGTTTCCACCCGGTGTTATTGTATTTTGAACTGTTAATGTTTGTGAATTATTGACAGCTGTGACCTAACAATTATGCCATCTTTCCTTATTTTTATGTCCTGCCTGATGTAAAATCTCACCAGTTACTGTATATCATTTGGCATGTTCTAGTGCTGTATATTTTTCATCTAAGTGAACAAGAAAAATATTTAAATTGGCATTACAGAATGTTCCTGTAACACATAAAATGTTTGATGATTAAATGTAGGGGAGAGTGACTAAGACAAAACAGTTGTTTTAAAATATTCCTCCTAATGTGTAAGACATGCATTTACATTTTTTAAACATTATGTTAGCTCCTTAATTCAGTTTGACGTGTGGTTGTAAATAAGTTAGTTGAAGGCTGAGTTGCTTTTGACATGGTCTACCCGTGTGTGTGCACAAAGTGTATTTTATAAATGTATATGGTCATGGAAGAAAATGTGATAAATAGCACAAGATATATATATGCTTATATGTTTTTGGGAACTGCAGTTACAGCGTTTAGGCCACTTGGCTTATTTTTCACATTCCAGATCTCAGAAAGGCTTCAAAGAGCTGCTAATTATAAAACAAGCCCAACCTCTGCTTACTTTGATAGGTATTTGAGAAATGGCTTTGCGCTCCTTTTCCAGAGGATAAACCCTGTAATTTGTGCCTGAGCTGACACGGTGAGTTGGCAGCAAACCAACTTTTGGGCTGCCCTGGTCTCTGATGCCTGAGACCAGGCTTCTGTGCTGGCCATGGGCACATCCCCCAGCCCAGCCCTCTGCAAGCATGAAATGCACTGCAGTTGGGATTATTTATTTTGGAGCAGATCATCCTGGGGGTTCCATTATGCAGCACATGTAGGACAACCAGGTGATCAGGCCCAGTCAGCATGGGTTTATGAAGGTGACCTGCTTGTTGGATGAAGGTAAGGCTGTGGATGTTGTCTGACTTGACTTTAGTAAGGCATTGACAGGATTTCCCACAGCATTCTATTAGAGAAATTGACTGCTCTTGGCTTGGGTGGGCATATGCTTTCCTGGGTAAAAAAATGGTTAGATGGACGGGTCCAAAGAGTTGTCATCAGTGGAGTTAAATCCAGTTGGCAGCCAGTCATGAGTGGTGTCCCCGAGGGCTCAGTATGGGGGCCACTCCTGTTTAACATCTTCATCAACGATTTGGGTAAGGGGATAGAGTGCACCCTTAGTAAGTTTGCAGATGACACCAAGCTGGGTGCAAGTGTTGATCTGCTTGAGGGTAGTGAAGCTCTACAGGGGGGTCTAGATAGGCTGGATTGATGGGCCAAGGTCAATTCCATGAATTTCAGTAAGGCCAAATGCTGGGTCCTACACTTTGGCCACAACAACCCCCAGCAGTGCTACAGGCTTGAGGAGTGGCTGGAGAGGTGCCAGGCAGAGAAGGACCTGGGGTTGTTGATTCACAGTAGGCTGAACATGAGCCATCAGTGTGCCCATTTGGCCAAGAAGGCTACCAACTTCATGGCCTGTATCAGGAATAGTGTAGTCAGCAGGAGCAGGGTGTTGCCGTTTTTAAAGGCATAGGAACCTGGTTCCGAAAGCACACAGCTACCACCCAATAACCGTGCAGTCCATCTGCACCTGACACCAGCGTGGTGGGTGGCAAAATGGCGTTTATTGGTGA